>JANRGV010000045.1:5217573-5243497 GCA_024734035.1 Alethe castanea | reverse complement strand
GGCAGGGATGGGGCAGGGATGGAGCAGGGATGGAGGCAGGGATGGGGCAGGGATGGAGCAGGGATGGGGCAGGGATGGGGCAGGGATGGGGCACGGCAGCCGGGAGGAGCCGGGTCTGCCCCGGGAATGCTGCTGGAGTCCCGACACTGAGCGCAGGGTGATTTGGTTTCCTCACACAAGATCTCTGTGCCTTTAGAGAAAGGTCTGAAAGGTCTCAGCAGGCGCCTTCTCACCAGAAACACGCTCCAGCGTGCTTGCCTTTCGGTGCTGCATAATCTCTTGTGTCTTTGGTACCTCTGTCTCTGTGTAGTGTATCTAAAACAACATTCCAAATTCTAGTGGAGCACTTTATGGTCCTAACTGGGTTTGGTTTGTTTTTTTTCATTGTGCAGCTTTACAGCTATGTCTTTCTAATGAAACAGGAAAACCAAACCAGATCCTGAATTACTAAATTCACTGCAATTCACTGTAAATGCTTCTAGAGCAGACGTTCCTGGGATAACCAGCGTTGCTTTCTGGGAAGAAATAATTTTTAGGGGCCTTCATGTTGCTATTTCACATAAAACCTGTCTAACAGCTGTTAACAGGACCAGAATCTCAGCTGAGGATGGAGGAGGTCAGGGAGGGGATGGGTGAGCTGGCCCGGCCCGGGGCTGCTCCTGGTCCTTGTCCTGAGCACAGCCTGTCCCTCCAGGGCAGCGGGATTAGCTGGGAGCCAATGCAAACCGCAGCCTGCCTATTGAAAGAAGGGAGGAGATTGAAAAGGTGTGCACAATAACGCTGAGTGCTTTGGAAATCACGGCCATCAGCTCAAATTAGCATTAAATCGCTGCCCTGAGCAGCGCCCGGGGCTCAGAGCGGGGCGGGAGGTGCCTGCGCCCAGCTCCCTGCCCCAGAGCCCAGCAGCCAGCTCCCTGCCCCAGCTCCCTGCTCCTAGAGCTCAGCATCCAGCTCCCTGCTCCTAGGGCTCAGCATCCAGCTCCCAGCATCCAGCTCCCAGCATCCAGCTCCCTGCCCCAGAGCCCAGCAGCCAGCTCCCTGCTCCTAGAGCTCAGCATCCAGCTCCCAGCATCCAGCTCCCTGTGCCGGGCTCCTCCTGGAGCCTCCAGCAGCCACAGAGGTCCTGGCTCTGTGCTTGGAACACTCACACCTGCCCTCAGCTTCCCATCCAGGTACTGAACCTTTATGAAATAAGTAAATAAGCATGTACTGGCCACCAGGAGCTGAGACATGAAACATAAAATGACACAATTTGTAATGTCCATTTATCTTTTGGCATTTTTCAATAGTTACAATAGGTTCCCTGAAGGGGAGCAGTGATCTCAGAAATTTCCTGACCCTTGTGGTCAGTGCTGTACTGAAGTGCTGCCTTGGCATGGTGAGCAGAGTCTCACAGAGGAGTTACATCACCACCCCTCTGACATCCCATCATCAGTCTCAAAATGTGGCTAAACCAAAGCCAACCCAAGCGCTGTACTCACCCCTGCTCTCTCTCAGGGGCCTACACTGGCTCCTGTACTCGTAGTTTTCAGGAATTGCAGCAGCTTTATCAGGTGTGTGTAATTTATGGCAGAATCCTGCTGCCTGGATGGGTGAGAGCACGGTGTGCCCTCCCCTCGGGTGGGTGCAGAACACCCTGGCTCCCATGGAGCCCCCCAAAAAGGGGGTGCTGCTGGGGGTCAGCAGCTGTCCTGAGCCCCCAGGGAGGGCTGTGAGCAGCACAGAGCAGGCTGGCAGGGGCTCCTGGGACCATCCTGCAGCAGCAGCCCGTGCCCTGCTGAGCCACGGCCCATTCAGGGACTGCAGGAGGTGACTGGAGGGGACTCTGTTGAGATCTCAGGAATTGTCTGGTGCCTGAGCACTGGCTTGGAGCAGCAGCACACAGACTGTTCACTTCAAGCTTTTTAGAAGTCAGATCTCCAGAGTTGAGGGATGGCTGCTCTCTGCAGGGGAGGAAACAGCAAAAGAGATTAATCTTCTGCAAGGCAAGTAAGCGCCCAAATAAAATTCATCACTTAGTGAAATGGCTGCCATTAAAGCAATACCCTCTGAACCTCATGAGAGTGGTTTTGCTTTAAGCACAGCCTGAGCTGACAATTAGGAGACCTGTGGCTGATGTAACAGAGACCTCAAGGGGTAACGGAGACCGCAGGGAACTCAGTCAAACACAAGGACAGGAATTCCAGGACTGGAATCCCCATGAAACCAAGACAATCGTGTTAGACTTCACTTCTTATTTCCCAGTGAATCCATGTCAGTCCTACCACATCATTTTTGGAAGTGGGAATCACTCAGGAGCCTCAGCAAAAGTGCATGAGACTTTTTTTCTGTTGGACAAGGAGATATCAGAAATCCCCAGTGCTGCCTTGCTAATCCTTAGGGCCAAGACTGTGCAGTGCTGACACCCAGGGCCAGCGGGGCTCTGCACTTCCCACTTCTCCTGGGAGTTACACAGGAAAGGAAATGAGGGCAAGGATGGAGTGCATCCCTCTGCTTCAGAGCAGAACTCCATGTGCTGGGACAGGTTGCAGAAAACATTGAACTTTATTTTACAGTTATAGTTGGAACAAGGTTTAAGAAACATGAGTAACTCCACGTTAGAAAATTGGAAAAGTGCCTCCTTGGGAATAGGACTGCATTAGCAGGGTGTATTGGCTGATTAAGTGAATTTGCATGCAGATTTCGCTGTTTCAACAAAGCAAAAAGAAAAGATTTTTCAACTTTCTTGGCTGTTAATTTTTCCAGGATTTGCCTGCCAGGGTAATTGTTTAGGATGGCGAGTGATTAAGATCTGTTTTGCAAACAGAAGTATAATGAGGTTTTAATATCTGGCATTTCCACAGCAAAACCCTCAAATCCCCAAAAGATAAAATACACTCAGGAAGAACAACAGACATCTCCTAGGTTGTCACCAAGAACTTTCTGGCTTTGGTGCTTTTGTGTGGTTTTCCAAAACAGAAAAAGAAATGAGATGTAAGATTATAATTATCCCTGATGGCAACACAATGCTCATAATGAGAAAACAATGCTCTTTGGACTTCCACCCAGGGCAGCACCCGCCTCTTCCTCTCTCCATCCCTCTGAGTAGCTGAATGAAAGATAAAGTAGGAGCTGCAGGAGGAGGCAGGGTGCCCGTGGGCAGGAGGAGCAGCCCCAGCGCGCGGCCCCGCTCGTGGCCGGAGCGCTCGGGCCCGCGCCAGCCCCGTGCGGGAGGATATTGGATCATGCTGTGCTCTGACAACAGGAAGCCCGAGACAAGGCATTTCCCATTCTTGTTCCAGCATTATATGAAAGGCTTTTAAAAAAGGAATGTCCCACAAAGGGGTGGTTTTAACAATGCCCCTGCTCTCTCTGCCCTCGGCTGCGCTGCCGAGCGCGCTCCTCTCCGGTCAGAGCAGTGCTGCCCATCCAGCCTTCCTCCTCTCCATGGCACTGACCATGAGAGCACCTGCACTGTAAAAACAGCCCTTGGTCTGGGGCTCTAACTCTCATGGTCCTTACCTGGCCCATTTCCAACAGGATATTGGAGTTTAGATCCAGGTGCTGCCCAGACCAAGTGTTTAATGCTCACTTCAGTCACGGAGGAGGGAGAGGAGAGAACATCCCAGCCATGCTAGGGTCTCACTTCTGAGGTCCCACTACCTCCTAGGCATGGCTGAAGAGATTTCTGCTATCCTTGATACCCAGGGAGAGCCTCTACCAACTCTGACTGCTGTCTGACTCTCACTGTCTCCTTTCCCCTTTTGCAATCCCCATTTGTCCCACCTCATCCTCCTCTGCAAACCCCTTTTCTTCCCAAATCTCTCTCCCTACCTTAATCCCTTCTGACACTGTGTCTCTAGAACAAGGTCTCATGTTCAGTGCCTCGATTTACAGAACAGTTTAGACTTCTCCCAGTCATTGTGTCAACAGCTGGCCTTATGAGAGGATAAGTGATGCTTTCACTACTGCCCTGTAGACATGGATCCTGGCTGCCTCCAGACACACTGTCCATTAATCAGTGCTTAGCTAAATCATAAATAATCCCTTTAAACTCTTTGTGCAAGTCTTCCAGCCTTTGAACTGCTCTATAAACTTTGCTCCAGTGCACTTTGTAAAGAACCTTTAAATGATTCAAATATTGCCTGAATTTTTCATGGGTCCTCTGCAGAGAGGTGACATTCATTTGAACAATCAGCTTTCATTTGCACCACGTGGGAAATGGGACAAGGAAAAGTTAAACGTTCTCCTCAGGGTCATGCAGCAGCCAAGACAGTGATGTAGTTCCTTGACCCCAGTCCCAGTCCTGGCCCCAAACCACGTGGCAAGTAGATATCTATCTCTTTAGGAGGATTGCCATGCTGATCTCATCACTGGCATCTCACCCTCCCGCTTTTTTATCTCTAATTATGTACTGACACAATTATCCTTCATTACAGAGAGTGCCCGCTGTGCACACACAGACAGGGAAACAAGCTCTGCACTGCAGCTGGGCCATGCTTTATTCTGTCTACACCAAGATTTACCCACCAGCATCATATTTTAACTGTTGAGTGTAATAGAAACCAGTGAGGGGGGTGGGTTTTTGTTTTCTGGATAGAACTGCCCTGGTGTCATAGTCTACAGCTCATCCACAAAGATACAAATTGTTTTCATTTCTTCTCCCTCTTAGCATTTTCTGCAATATTATCATTAGACATGATAAAACTGCTATCGCTAAAGCTTTCTGCTTGGTTCAGGGCACTTTCCCATGTCATCTACCTGTATTTATTTCTCCTTTGCAAGGATATAAATAGACAAAATATATGACCTGAAGCAATCTGGGTATAGCAACCACTTCTGAAGTCACCAGATGGAAATCAATCAGATTTTAACTGCATAAGAGTGAATAAGGTCCCTGGCCTGATGTCTGCCATCCACTGGGTCATCCATGAGTGAGGTTTTGGAGAGGAGAGAGGACTGCAAGTGAGGCTGATGTGGAGCCCCACAGCTCCCAGCCCCAGTGCTGTTCAGCCAGGTTTCCCCCAGTGAGGTGTGTGTGCTGGGGATGGCACCAGTCCCTGGCTGACCTTATTGCCCCAGCTCATGCAGAGCCCTCCCTGCACAGTGACAGCCTCTGCCAGCCTGTCCTGCCAGGCTGCACAGCCAGGGTTATCCCCTGTGCACACAGCCAGGGTTATCCCCTGTGCACACAGCCAGGGTTATCCCTTGTGCTCCCCCTGCCCACACGTGTCCCCTGGCACGTGCAGGACGGGGCCAGGGGCTCTGGTTTATGGGTGCCCAGGGTCTCTTGGGTGGCTTCTTGTGCCTCTGGTCACAAACAGCTCCAGCCCAGAGCCAGTGCCCTTTCACTGGCACATGGCATCTTCAAACAACCAGGACATTTGATGACAGGAGTTTATTTGTCCAAATCAGTCATAGGTCAGTGCTTAAATAACTCTTTTTATATCTTGGTTCCTATTTTGTTTCACCTTCACTTTTGAGAAAGAAAGAGACAATTCCTGGTGTAGTATAAACCTCTGTTTTAGCAGCTGAGGATGTGAACCTTTATGTCTCATACCAGAAGGGAACTTCTCTGCTGTAAAGAGCTGGCTTTCCCATTTAATTCAGTCGTCTGTCCTGCTGCCAAGGGACTGGGTTTCAGATTCCTCTGAATTTTCTTGGATGAATGGTTAGACCATGCTGGTTTGCAAACTTACTAAAAAAAGGAGTCAAGGCTGTATTTTCATTTGCTTGTATTGTTTTAAGTAAGTTGATACATTCCACAAATAAAGATATTCTTTGTTTTATGCACAACTGCAAAAGAAGTTTGGAAGATGAAGCTCCAGAAAATCCATCTGGAATTCTCCAGCCTGGTTTTTAATCTATGTTACCTCATCAGGAGTGAGGTGCTTTGTGACTGATCCATATTTTGATAGTGCTGTATTTTATGTGCCATTTATCAGGTTTTAGCACCATCAGAAAAGTTCTACTGAAATATTTTTGTGGAGGACAGAATGGCAGGAGGACTTAATGGGAGGTGGACAGGAAGATGATTCTCCCCTGACTTGGTGGAAGAAATGAAAAATATCTCCCATAAAAAAGAAGTGAATCTGCAAGTTCACAGGGATGTAATGCAGCCTGCCTGTGGCTCTGCTCAGAAACTCTAAAAACTCTCCTTTTTTTTTTTTTTTTTTTTTCTTTTAGAATCAAGAGAAGCTGTATAATATTTACACCCTTCTTGAACAGAGGAGTGAGTCATCACACTTATCTCACCAGAGTCCCTGACAGCAGCATCTGAGGCACTGGGCAGCATCACTGATGCAGAGCAGGGTGGGAGAGGCAGCACAGGGGCAGCCCCTGCAGGAGCAGACCCACATCTGCCTGCTGGGCAGAGTGATGCTCACACAAGAAATCCTGCTACAGCAGAGCCTGGATCTCTCAATACACTTCCTTAATCTGGGGCATACTATTAAAGATTTGAGGACCCTTCAAGCAGTTTTTGTTTTTAAAGGAAGTTTTGGGCAAAAGCCCAAACAGTTTCAGCTTGGTGAGTCAATGTTTCTTTCAAGCTTTTCACCCCATTTGCAATCTGATTGGTAGCAAACTCTACTCGAAGGACTATTTTCGTATGATCCTGGATGTTATTCCACCAGATCAGTGTAACATTAGTCACCATGCAGAGCAGAACCAGCTGGAAAACACCACAGCAGCCATGTGTTGCTCTTGTTCAGAGTTCAGAGAAACACTGAGACACAGTTCAGCATCCAGCTCTGTCAATGCACCTTAAATTGATCTTTTGTTCCTAGTCCTGCCTTCTCTGGAGATAACGTCCAATGAAATTGCTCTAACTTTATTTGCTTAGGTCCAGTGCTGATCAAACATCAGGATACTTTCACATACAGAACATTATGAGATTAAAAACAATCTTAGAAACAGAGCAGAGCATGCCATGCTCTTTCATAATGAGCTGTGGCAGGGAAATAAAATTACTTGTCTAATACTTCTGAATCTGTGAGGATTGAAGAACACAAATAGGTCCCTGTGTTACTTTGCTCAATGAAAATTGCATAATTTTATCATGTTTTCATACTAAGACATTGGTTTATATCCTTTTGCATACCAATAGCAACATTTCCAGTTCAGTATTCATAACCTTTTACCTCCACTCCATATATCCATTTCTACCACTGAGCTGTGTTATCACTGTCAAGCAACCACCTCAATATTTGAGTGCTGTATCACAGCTGCCTGTAACACAAACTGAGCTGCTCAGGACAGCCCTGAAACACACATTTAGAGTGATTTGACTGAAACAAGGGAGAAGAGATGGGCTCTGTCTTTGCTACAGAACCTTCCCACAACCTCCTGCCATCCCTTCCAGCCTCCTCCACTGCTGAGCTTTGCCTCTCATTTTTCCCCTGGAGCACTACAGCCTCTTAATAAGCCAGCACATTTTATTCTTCCCTCTGCAAGATGTCTCACAGTTTGGGATTTAGGAGCCGAGGCAAGAGGTAAGCAGGTTGGTTTGGAATGGTCTCACAGTTTGCCACTATGCCAGAGCTAATGGAAGCTTAAACCAAAATGAAGAGCAAACAGCACTAAGCAAACTGGAGGTGATGATGGGAGGGAGAGATGCACAGTTTGGAGGCTGCCAGATATTTCTGGAGCCGCTGTCAACCTACAAGCCTTGCTTCCCGTTGATTTATCACCTTATTTCTCTCGGTATCAGGATGACAAAGACTCTCAAACATCTGATAAGGAGGGAGACTCTTCCTGGTCTCCCATGCACTGCACAGCTCACACTGGTGGCCCTGCAGGCTGTGACAGTGTCCTCCTGCATGTCTCCAGAGAGAAATGACAACTGAATGTGGCTCAGAACCTTTGGTGACATCTCTGAGCATTGCTGGGAGGTTTGTGACGTTTGCCGCGTTAGGGGCCTGCTGCTGTGATACTCTGGGCTTTACACAGGGCTTTAATCCTGGATCTATGACAAGCTCCTTGTGCTTGGGCAGGACATCTCAAAGTTTGCCTTTCTACCCCCACCTGGCTGTGGCCTGGACTGCAGTGCTGAACAGAAGCTTTTCTGTTAAAGAGCAAGGTAACAACGCACTGGAGACTCTGGTTCTCAGGTTCGGGCTGTACCTGGCATCTACATTTGCTCTGGTGCACCAGTTTCTGAGTGTGCCCCTCATGGGAAGGGTCACATGCTAAGAAATAGGCCTCCTCTAATTAGCCAGATTCAAACTGTACAATTGAGTGGCTTTTCCACAATGCATCATTTACATTTTCCCAGGAGCAGGACCCCGGGTACTTGGAAGCTGTCAAGAAGGTTCTCACCTTCACTCTGGGAAGAGATCAAGTAGACAGTTAATATAACATTTCCTTTTATCCTTTTATATTTGCTTATTGCCTCTCTCTTTTCAGCCCATTAGGAAATAAGGTCAGCATCACCTCAGAGAGTACCTGTCATGCTGTTTTACTGTCCCCTACTTCTTTTTGTTCACCAAAAGCCATCCTGATCTTGTCTGAGCTTTGCCTCAGCACTCACATCTGGAAGGTTCATGTAGTGAGGAGCCAGGAAGACTGCATAAAGAAAAGGCACATTCACAAAACAGGAAAGGTTATACCTCTTTAAATTCTTCCCGTTATTTTATTTTCAGTGAAGATTTGAAAACTCTCCTGCAGAAAGACCCTGACCATGAGACAGTAAAGTATTTTCCCAAGATTCTTCCCAAGCTCTTGTAGAATATTGAGTCCTTCTGCTCTAAGGGCTCCATCTTCCCTGATGCAATCAGTGATCTTTCCAGATAAGTTATCAATTTGATGCTCCCAAATTCTCACTCTTCCCTAGGCCCTGCAAGCTTGGTAATAATGTCCATTGAAAAGTCTTCCAACCTGCTGAGCTGCTCTCTGGTGCGAAGTTATCAGTCCTGCTGCCTCTCTGGTGTTGAGTCCAGGCTTGTCAGTAAGTGACTCTTCTTTCAGGAGTCCTACATGCTGGAAGCAGATTTAGTTTCATGATTGTTTCCCATGAAACCCGGATGACTCTTAGTCCTGGGAAGAAGTAGGTCGTATTAGCGAGGCTAACAGGATTAAGCACAGTTCAGTAGGACACTCAGATGGCCACGGATTTCTGCCCTGCTGACAAGCACCATGCAGCACATCAGAAAGTGCAAATGTCCCTCACAAAGGAAAAACTTAAATTCTCCTTTCTTTGGTACATACCTACTCCTACCTTGAATACAGAAAAAAAAACGGGCAATGTCATGATGGGGTCCTGGGATCCTGCAAACAGAGGATGTAAAACGACTCCAATTTTACCCTTGACTTATCTCTTTGTGCATTGCTCCTCGAAACAGCCACGGGCAGAGCGGGAGCTGTGAGCGTGCGGGGGATGCGGGGCTGGCATTCCCAGTCTCCATCAGCTCCCAGAACAGCAGCCGTGGCATCCTCGCCACTGCCTCTAGAGGGTAGAGCAACCATGAGTCTGCACAGGGGCAGGCAGGCTAAGCAGTGTCATTTCAGGCTCCTAAAAGCTTTAAAATTTCCTTAGCAAGCCTGCACAAAAACTGCCAGTCAGTGCAGCCAGCCGGCAGAGCTGAGACTGGTGATGCAGCAGTTTCGCAGCGCGCTGCCAGATCCATCCCGCTCCAAACATATTCATAGCGGTCTCATGCACGTCCCAGGACTGCTTTGGCAGCAATTGTGCGGGATAAATAAAGCTCCCATTGTCGCAGATGACTCTGCTTTCAATTGCACGGGAATCCAGGCCAGCGGGGACTTCTGCCTGATAAAGGCTCGCCCGTTTCGCACATTTGTGCCACGGCTCTGGGCATGCAGGGCTCAGCTGCGGCACTGCGCTGCACCTTCCCGAGTTTATTTTGGGACAGCTGCTCCTAGTCATTCGCAGCACTTTTCTAGGCAGCTACACCTCCACTATACTGTTTAATTCTTGTGTCCCCAGCCCCACTGCACTGCCGTTTGAACAGGCAGGAGTTGATATATTCTCAGCCATGGGTAGGTCTGGCTCTGCACGTAAGAACAGAGGGAGTCTTTGCCTCAGAAATCTTTTTGGGGAAGAGGGGTTTATATCATGGGATATAAATCTATAATCAAGGGTTTGTGTGATTTCTGAACTATTGAGTGGAAGGAATAGTGTTCTTTCTCTGATATGCCTTGACAGAAAGTCTTTTTGTAGTTGAGTATGAGTTGTGCATGTTCACTTAGAGCAGTCCTGACCATGACCTCTGAACATATGCCTGAAAACTCCTTGGATTTCACTAGCTGTAAATATTCCTTTCATAGAATAAATTAAAAGGGCCTGATGCAGATGCTTGAATTCTACCTTAATGTTACAATGCATTTATTTGCCCCTCCAGCCATCTAGGGCAAAATTACTGCTCCTGACTCACGTACAGCCTGAACAGCACAGAATACAGCCTCCTCAGAGAGAAATACCAGTCCATCTTCATTTGCTTAACTACCTTCCTCCTAAAACACTTCAGAAACTGCATGCAACTTCCCTGGAACAGAAATTTCTCACTAGTAGGCACCTGAATAATTAGAAGTCTTACTGAAAATTTTATTCCAGCAATCTGCTCTGTCCATACAGCACGTGTGTTTGAAGCTAATCAGAGCTCAGAAGGCAGTTTATATAAATCAGCCTGGGGATGGTAATATGATAGCAGCCGTGCTTGTTTATAACACAGCCTTCTACATGGTGCAAAGTCTGAGTTTGATTGTTTATAGCAGCAATGAAAAGCCATGCCTCTGCCTTGCCCTTTGATTGCTCGTCTCATCTGAACCACTGAAAGCTGCAAAAAATTCCAACAGCACTTTTTTTCTAGATGTTTAATCCACTATGCTGCAGGCTGTAGAATAGGGAAAACTAAAAAGTAGTTATGTTAAGGTAGGCAGTTTTTCAGGAGTCTAAACTCTCTCACAGGGGCCAGAATGAGTGTCAAAGCACGTGTGTCTCACAGGAACACAGGGACAAAGCTCCCCATGGCCCTGCAGTGCTCATGGGCTGTGCATAGTGAGCACACAGCCCAGCTGGGCTCACAGGGCATGCAAGGAGTGGATGGGGACTGAGAGAGCCATTTGTTTTCCCACTTCTCTGGATGCCAGACGTCTCAATCTGCTTGCAATTTGGGGAGGGAGAGATCCCCAGGGGAGCAGGAGGGAAAGGAATGGAGCAGGCTGCTTCCTATGCTCTCAGCATGGCAACCCATTGAGAAACAAGGGAAGACAGACAAGAAACTTGCTAAAATACAGTCAATTATGTCTAAGGACTCTACAAAAGGGAGAAATGTTGCTTATAAACAATGTTCTAGGAACAACAGAAATGATGGGACTTGGTTTCTGCACATTGTACCATGCAGATTAGAGTCTTTGATGTCTGCTGGCACAGTTGTACTCTCCTTGAACCTTTTATAATTGGGGAGGCACGGTGGGTTTCTTCCCTGCACAGGACACTATTGGTGTGACACACTGAGCATTCTGGATGTATTAATTTGGGAGCTAATCTCCTTGCTGCTTTTGAGAAAAATGACAAATGTGTAGGGCACAGCCTGATCCCTCACAGACACGCTGAGGACCAGCACAGATTCCTCACTGCTGAAGGAGGGTGGCACACCCGACCTTGGTCCCAGGCAATAACAAGTAACACCACGTGCCTAACTTGGGGCTCACCTTTGCTTTTATAAGCCAAACAGGAAACCTTTTCCTAGCAGGTTTCCCATGGCCCTGCTCCAGCCATGCAGAGCACACGTGGCTGGCCAGGGAAGCAGAGCCCTTCCCAGCACTCCTGGTTCATCCCACACCGAGGAGCCTCAGACCTCAGCCACCAAACAAGTACCCCAGCACTGGCACTTACCCTGCTAAAGCTCTGAGTGAACAGATCACTCCTGAGTATGGGAATCAGCACCTGATGGGCTCTGCAGGGAAGGTGTTTGTGTCCCCCTGAGCACAGCAGGGTGGGTGACACAGCCTGCTTTATGGCTGTTGTAAAGGCCACGTGAAAGCCACCTGAGGCTGGTGGCTGAACATGACCATGGTTTATGGCACATTGTTTTCCCCTTCACCTGCTTCTCCAGGAATGTGGTGTCACCTGGGATTTGCAAGAGGCACCCTGGAGTGTGTAACAGCCCCAAAGCCTCCAGTGCACTGCATGCATGGCTTGGCTGTGCTGAACTGCTCATCCTACAGAACTTGAGCATGTCTCCTGCAAAGCCTATAGCATGTTAGCTATGTGAGCTTTGCATTTATTTTGTTACCAGACTCCCCTGCAGCTCCTAGGAGGAGCCACCCATGGCTGTCCTGGGCTCTTCCTGCAGGATGAGCTGCTGCTGTGTGATCCTCTGCTCTGCTGCTCTAGGCTGTGCTCTCTGTGAAACACCAGGATGTTCAGAGGACATGCTCTAGTAATTTTATTGGCTCCCTTTATCAGTTTTCAGCACCTGTTTTTAACCTTAATTTTATATTTATATTTCTGGTGACTATAACAACTACCTTTCTTTCTCTCAGTATCAGTGACAGTAATAGTTTAGATACACAGATGTATTTGCCTCCTTGGTGTACAAAAATGAGTTTAAATCCATAAAGAAAAATTAGACTTAGAATTGCTATTTTGGTGTTGGTCTTTTGTATTAGTGATGTACAAATCACAGAACTTTTCATTTTGTTTATGCTGTCCCCTCTGTTGATGAATTAGCTGGCATTTCTCCTAGCTCACCATCAGTGTGCTGAGATGATAATAAACTTTACAGCAAATTATTTTGGGAGTGGGAGTAGGTAGTCTGAATTTGTGAACTTTTAATTTCAGATATATCTCAGAACCATTTTGCCTTTCTGTGACAATATTCCTCTGGGACAAACTGAGACTGCCTACAGGTTACTGCTATAATTTTGTGCTTCTTTCACTTAACCTATTTTTCTGCTTTCTGGATTCAACCATTAAGCTATCCAGTCCTTTAAGGAATGATTCAAACTTCCTAACAGGGCAGTCATTAATATTCAAAGATTTGTATTTCTTGGGAGCAGCTGTTCCACAGGGCCTTTGCAATACCTGTAAGTATTTATTTATTTCCAGTGTAAGGGTTAAGGAAGTATCCCAAGCAGCAGAGACCACACTGGCTGCTGGCTGCAAGCCACCACACAAACACCTCCCATTTGTAACATTCCCATTCAAATGTCTTTTGCACAATAAAAACATTTAGCAAGGAACACAGGCCACAAGGAGTTTATGAGAGTCACTGTCCCACACAATAAATGCTAGATGCTCAAACGTGAGCATCTAGTAAACTGCAGGGTGTTTAAAATGTCACCAAAAGTGTTTTTGGGAAAAGAATCTCCATGAGTGCTAAAGCAAAGCAAGGTGACAGGTCTGTCTGGGAAGATGTAGTTGACACCTTTCCTGCTCTAACAGCCAGTCTTCCTCCTTTTCACTGACATGAGCCTGTTTCATGTAATTTCCATGGTGAGTTTCCTGCATGCAAACTCACAATTAGTACAATATGTGTGTAATTGGTTGTTCTTAGTTAATCATGTGGCTAAGTCATCTCTCCATAAATAAAGCAGGAAGAATCACACACCATCAATCTAGGAAAACAAAGGAAAATAAGATTTTCTACATAAAGTTTTGTAAAAAGACTTAATTTCCTCAGTCTCAAGAGAAGACAGAATGCTCTGTCAGCCTTGCTGCTGGGTCTGGTCATCTCCTGCTCCCCTCTGGTGCCAGCTGGTGTTCCCAAAGGGATCCTCCCAGCCTGGGCATTGTCAGATGGGCTCTGGCAGTATTTGCTTGGTGTGAGGAAACCTGAGATTTGTTATTTTGTTAATTGATCCACTTCACATTCTGCGCAGTGAATGGAAATGGAAATTGGAAAGTGGACTGAAAAATAACTGGGAAAGAATGAGGAAGTTCCTCTGGGCAGGAACAGCCAGAGAGCTGATGGAGCCAGAAGAGCAGGAAGAACAATAGGCCTTTGTCTTTCTCACAGGTTATTGCTGTTTTGTTTTCCTTCAAGTCCAATATCCCAAGAAGTGATTCCTAAACCAGCCTTGGTTCCCTCCACCTGCCTCATATGATGTTTTCTGGTGGGAATTTCCAAAGTGCTTTGAGGATTTAAGCTTTGAAAAGTTTTGACTTCCCTGACAGTTACAAAATATTGTGTTTTGTTTTTTGTTGTTTTGTTGGGTTTTTTTAACCAAAAAAAGTGATTTTTAAGCAAAATAGAAAGAAAAGAAATGAGCCTGAATTTTATGTAACAGAGCAAGAGGAGAAGGTGACTGTGGGAGCATAGGCATTTTTGCACAAAGCACATGTGCTGGCACAGGTCTCCCTGTGGAGCTGCATCTCCCTGGCAGTGCCCAGACCCACAGAGGCAGAGAAGCAAGGCTGGGGACACACTGCCCTGGGCAGCAGCAGGGACAGGACAAACAGACACATCCCTCCTGGAGCTGCACCATGGCACAGCCCTGGGCACTGCCTGGGCTGCCCTGCCTCAGGAGCCTGTCCACAACAGGACTTCAGCCTGCCCTTGGAGATTCTCTATTCCCTTCAGGCCTGAGCTTCCACTCCTGCCTCCTCCCCCTCCACTCTAAGATGCAGCTCCCCCTGCTCATCCACCAATTCCCAAAATCACAGCTGTTCAAAAACTCCTCGAGAGTCAGCTAGAGTCCTTCCAGCTGTGGCTCCTCCACGTTTCCTTGCTGCCCTGCTTCTGTGAATATCTACTTCACTCTTCTGTCTCATCCATTGGGGCAGAAGTTTGAGGATGTGCCATGGATTTCCAGGCAGCCAGTTCTCAAGCTTTTGCCTGGCAGGATTCAAAAATGGCTTATCACTATGTACAAGCTCTCCACAACCAGCCAAATCAGATCAACCATCTACCTGGCCTCTAGCCCCTGCCATGTTGCCCAGAACCTCTCCATCACAGCCACTCTCTGATGCTGAACCAGGCTCCAGCATGCCTGGGCCAGCAGATTAAATCAGCAGTCTGGGTTACACCACCTTCAGCCTGCTCCTCTCCAAGGCACAGCTATCTGATCCTCTAGGGCACCAGGTCCTAGATTGCCACTGTCAGCTCAATATACTGCAGGAAAATAACTCCAGCCTGGGTTGGCCTTAATACAGAATTGCAGCAGCCCCAATGCTGATTCACAAAAAGTTGTCCTTGTTTTGAGGGCAGTGACATCTGGCAAGAGGACATGAAAGGTGAGCACAGGGGTGACATGTTTAAGCATACTGACCTTGGAAACATAATATTTCTGTGACTGTGTGACACTGCTATAAATTATTTTTCAGACACACAGGAAATGAGGACATTGGACTAGAAAAAGTATCCCACTCCCTTGAAACCAGTGCAAGCTGTTGGACTGAGAGATGATCAGTAGCAAGTTGGAAGAATCTTCGAAAAACAACCCATCTAAATATCAAGTTGCTCTCACATTTAGACAGCACTCCCTCTACTATAAGTAATTTTCAGCTCTCAAATTATAGGCTATAGAGAGGAAGAAATCAATTGCACTAAATTTGCAGGTCTGCAAATGGCCATGTGTGAAGTTATGCACAGGAATATCCCCTTGGAAAGCTGTGGGAGCCTGAGGGGGTCAGGGCTCATCCTCTTCCAGCTGTACCTCTGCTGGCTGAGGCATTGTCTGCCTTCCTCAGGTCCTGAGTGTCTGTGTAACCTGTGCAGGACTGCTTCCGAATATTTTAAACCCCTTAAGGCACAGGCTTCCACCTTTTTCCTGGAAAGGTATGTCCATTATTTAGTACCTAGCATTAATAGGCATTTTTCATATACTCAGTCTAAAGTTTTTGCAAATATTCTTTCTCCTCTCTTACTGTTACTCAAATTCCCAGAACAAATAATATAGCTCTTTATTATTTTGTACCTGTGCAAATCTGAAATATTCCATAGAATAGCCCATTCCTGAATTAATGTATGCATGGTTTTTCCTAGTTGTTGGTTTGTTCTCTAATTCTGGTTAAGTGTTAGTTCTCTGAATGCCTAGTGAGATCTTAAAGTGTACTAGCAACACCCAAAGAGCACTGACTGTGGAATATCAACTCCTCAAAGAAGAAGGTTACTGTTGGAGGAGAACATTCAGATCCTCATCTCAGTTCTGTATCTTGACTTCTCAGAATGAGATGAACACAAGCCTTTATAACCCAGGGAGGTGGTGGCTGGGTACAAGTGCCAAGCAAAAGCTGGTGGTCTCCACAACTGGATCAGCTGCTCCATGCAGCTCCCAGTTTGAGCAGGAGTCAATGTCTTACCAAAGAAATAAATCAGAGGATGAGAGTGGGAAGGAGGTCTGACAGAACAATACAGAAGTAACAAAATCAATATCTTATCAGAGTCTCCTGTTAAAGGGCAGGAGTGGAGAGTCTCTTCTGGGAACTCAGCTCTAGTGAGTGGCTGCCCTTTCCAGAGGGCTATCTGGACTCTTACCCCTGGAGTATCAGGAGGTGACAAAAAAAGAAGCTACAACTATGAGAAAAACCATGTCAGGATGGAATTATTGGGAGAAAGGGATGGATGCAGAAGCCAAGTCATATTTGAAACAAAAGGTGTGGTAACTCAGGGAGATTTCCATCATAGCATTGCATTCTCTGAAAGATGTATGCAAGGTTACAGCAAAAGCAACTCAGAGATAAGGAATGTTATCCTGAAACAGATGAAGTTTCTACTGGCTTGAAAAGCTTGGTTTCCATAATATTAGAAACAATTTCCACAGTGCTGGATGAGTAAAATAGGATTTCTTGCTGTAGACCTAATCTGAAGCATAATGGTTTTGTAGAGGCATGGAGGAAGTCCACATAGCTCACTTGGAGTGACCTTTACAACTTCACCTCTGGTTGCTAGCAAAAATTTAGAACAGGGTTTCATTATAAGATTCAGGGTAAAAATGGCAAAGTGTCTCAAGTCTCCTCTTTGCAGGGACTCTCAGATGAGTTCTCTGCAGCACTCTACCATTTCAAATCTAAAAGATGAAAAAGAAGTGACTGATGCATGAAACTCACTTGAGGTCAACAAAAAAATCTTTAAGAAACCAGACAATGATTGGTTCCAAGGAAGTCAGCAAAAGCAGATCCTCATAGAGACTCTAGAACAGAGCTTTGTGTAGGAGGTTTCAAAAATACCCATTGCCATATGAACTCAACAAAGTCTTAGGAGTCTACCTTGGAGTAATTCAGTTCAGGTAAAAGTTGTTGGCATTTTTATATGAAGGAGCCAGACTGCTTGGATATACTGCTTCCCACATGTATTGGGGAAGGTCAGTGCCTTGTCTTTGTGCTTTGATGGGCTAAATCACCCAGGAATCATCAAATGAAAGCACCACTTCTTCTTAACTTGCAGCTCTAGGTCTTCCCAAGTTTGAAACCCAGCTGATCATAACTCAAAAATCTTCTCCTCATTCTGACTGAAGGGCAGAGGCAAAAGATTTGTCTTTGATAGAAAGCTCCTGACAAGAACTTTAAATATTCCAGCCTCCTGGGGCTTGGGCTGTGCTGAAAGATGGCTTTTGCTCCTTCAGCTTCTGCTGTGGAGGACCCCTGAGACTTGATTTCCTTGAAGCTACTCAGAAACATAAAATCCTCTCAATAAATAAGAACCCCTGTCCCTTGCTGTGACTGGAGCATTCAGATGACTCTGTGAGTTAACCCTTGGCAGAAACACCCAGTTTCATGGTGAGAGTTTATTTGGCCTATGGACCAAAACATGAAAAAGGTGTGCTATTGAGCCTTTAGAAGCTCAATAATGAAGGCTTTTTTAGAAGATTCTGTTTGTTAAGCTGTTGAAGAAAAGCTTTTTGAAGTATCAGTGCACTCTGAGCATTGAGGCAAGAAGTATAATGAGCACCACCAGTCTGCCAAAACACCGGAGTAGCCTCCAGAGCAGCCAGGGAAATCAAGTGTCCAAGCAGGTTCCCACATGCATCACAACACTCCAGGCAACAGCCTTCACCATTGGCAAAGCTCTGGTGATTCGGGGAGGACTTCCTTGCCAGGCACAGCCAGGAAGAAATTATGAGGGACATGAAATATTCATATACATATACAGACCTATATACATGTATATATGCTTGCTGGAAAGAGCATAGGAATCATAGGAATACTGCTTTTTGTTTAATGCAGCAACTGCAGGATCAAACCAAAAAGTTATTGAAAAGTATTTTGTCCTACAGATCCCAGACTAAGAAGAGGATTACACTGAAAAACTATCAATTCCAGTGTTTTCTTTGCATAGCAAATCTTGGGGAAAAAAGTAACAACTCTCTTTCCTTCCCAAGCCCTTCCACTACAGACCACACCATGCATCAGAAGCGTTTCAAATACAATATATCTAAAACTGCTCCAAATACCTTCCTCTGGCCCTTCCCACAAGTTTTCTCCATAGAATCAAATGTTTTTCTGTTGTTAAAACCCAAGCTCAAAGAAAATGTAGCCTGAGTGAAAGGTCACTTCACTCCCACTCAGGTGGCCATAGGAGGGGTTGCCCAGAAAGCAGGGTGTGCTGAAAGAGTGCAGCCTGCTCTTAGCTGAATGTCTCCTATTCAGATAGCAAACCAGCTTGATTAAATACAATTAATATTCATGGCTAAATATCGAGGACAAATAAAGGTAGTCAGATGTCACACTTGGCTTTGACTTCACCACTGTGGAAATGTTAATTCATGCTCTCATCTTGCTTCCCACACTATTGTCAGTTCTCCTTCTTTGTTCTTAAAAGTCCAGCTTCCCAAACTCCTCTGAATGTAAACTGCCACTGATAATAGGAAGAAGTTCAATTATGTGATTCCACCAGCGAACATCTTCAGTTTCAGTTCCATTTCAGAATCCCAGTTAAATTAATCCTTCCTATTTTCAAGTCTTCAAATGCAATTGCCTGAAGGAGCCTTCCAGATGTTTATCTCTGTGCTCCAAGCCCTGCTCTCTCTATTACTCTAATTGGTATCTTCCTCCTTTCTGCAACATGCTGCAAAATCCAGGCATTGCTGGGGTGAGAAACACCTCCTCCCCCTCAAAAAACACATCAGGAGCAGTCGTATAGCAATTCATACTCAGTTTCTCCTCAAATGTCTGTAGCATTTCTCTCTGAAAGTCACCTTAAGGAGGAGGCAGCAAAAAAATCTCATTTGTTTCTCAAGGCCTTTATGATAAAAGACTAAAGATACCTTTTTCTATTCTGTCCTGGGTTTTTGGCGGGCTTGCACTTTGACCTCTCCAGCTTTGTTGGTTGGCAGATAGCATAGGAAAAACAGGAGAGTGACAATGGCAATAAGGCTGATATCTGAACAATCAGAGGACAGGGCGTTTTAATCAAACTACTTCTTCCTCCTACTTCTTCCTCCCTCTAATTCTTAATAATAGGAGAGAACTTACTCTGGGATAAATCCAGCAGCCACATCTTTATCAAAAGCCAAAGGGCTTTTACTTCATGAGTTTCTTGTAGGAATTATGAAGCTTCATAATTCTGATAAAAAAAAAAAAACAAAAACCAAAAAAACAAAAAAACCAATACTTTTGTTCATTTTACTGGGAATTGCTGACCTGAAATAAAAACTTGAGACACTGAAGGACACTGCATTGATTCTTGGATCTTCCTGCCCAGAGCTCCCTGCAGGATCAGGGCTCCCATTTGAAAGCAATAGAGAATTCTGTCTTCTAGGACCTAGTTTTATTCACTTCAAAGGAAAAGGTGTGTCTTCCCTTCCTTAATTTTTTATATTTTAAAAATTTCTCTCTGTTACTAGTTTCTTTTTTTTCTATTTTGTTCTCTCTCTAGGATCTTTTCTCTGCCACTTAACAAAAATGGATTAATTCAGCCAGTGCTGTGACACTCACATCAGTAAAAATGTCAACTGCAGATGTCACTTGCCTTGTTTATTTAGTCATTCTGTGACTACAGATTTTGTGAGCTTTGCTTGTGAAACAGTTTACAAGAATAATCTTCAATACTGGAATCCGATCCATCCGTGCAGACTCCGCTGACTTCATTGGGTCTGCTGCGGCTGATCGAATTGCAGGATCAGTTCCTACGTTTGCACGGAACTCTGCCAGATTGTAAATAACACATTGGAGAAGAAATCAAATCTACCCCTTAGTACACAACAGATTATTCTAATATGACAGATACAGATTGGATGTAGCCATGGCATCCCCTGGCTCCACTGTCCTTGCCCTGCTTTCAGTTTGTTAAACGGTTGGGATGAAGTGAAGACCAGTGTCAGAGAGAAGGTCACCATTAATGTGGAATCTTGAAAGTAGGAAGGGATTTGTGAAGGCAGGTTTTTCTTCTGAGGAAGAAGGTAGAGGAAGAGATAAGGAAATTGCTGGAGTTAGAAGGCAGGGTGAGTCTTAGGCTGATGCCTGGGCTGCCATCAGCTTTACAGTATACAAAGCTAAACTCAGCATTCAGGTGGGGATGTGATGTGCTGTCAGGAAAAGGGAGGTGATTTCAGGGAGAAGAAATGGCTCAACTTTTAAAAACTCAGATTTTACATGCTTTATTTTATATTCATTTTCATTTTAACATAGTAGTTTCCTTAATACTTTGCCTAGCAGCACTAACACCTGGCAGAAAAAAATGCATTTGTTTAGCAGAGACAGTACCTGCCTATCTCTGTGTCCCTTTCCTGCAATCAAAGCAGAGAAATACATTTGGGGATACACAACTAATGCCTCTAGAGAGCAAGGCCAACTTAAATGTGTGCTGTGGTCTTCTGGGTCAGCCACTTGGTGCTTTGCAGAGCAGGTGTCACAGCTGTGACACAGGTGTGACACAGGTGTGACAAAGACAAGAACTGAAGTACCATCTCCTAAATCTCAGTGTGGTACCTTAGCTGGATAGTTTCTGTTCTTCCTGTGTTCAAGAACTCTCCGGGCAAAATTCTTTGGTATTTTCAGTTGAATAGAAAAGTGGCCAAATGCCATTACAGGTCATCCTTGCTTTTGATGTCAAAAATCAGGAAAATTAAAAATTAAAAACAATTAACAGCAGGGTGATAAACGGCTATGCCAAATGAAGAATTTGTCTCATTTTTATCCTACTGCTCTATGCCACCTCTGTTGGGGTGTGCAATACAGGGATGGGCAGAACATATAAACCATTATTTTCTCTAAAAAGGCCACTAACTCACTTTAATACACACACAGCTCACATTCTGGACTGGTAAAGTACCTTCCATTCCCTTTTTACTTTGGATATCTATTGCTGTAATACTTGACTTTCTATTTACAGTGTCCAATAAAATATGATGAGAAAAAAGAATCATTGGACTTTTCAAAGATGGCAAACAGAGACAGATCACCACCTACCAGCTTAGGTGTAAACATACAAGTTTTCAGCAAAACAGTCCTGGTTATATTGTGAAAATTAAAGTTTATTAGTTTTTTTGTTTTTTTTAATAGTTATGACATTAGATGTCTTGACTGCCTGTGAAAGCCATATGAAAATTTTGGCTTTGAAAAATTGCTACAAAATATACTTTAAGTCATGTAAATTTTTGAATTATGGTGTTTTCAGTTGTAATGGGTTCACCACCTTTTATTACTAAGGTATAAGGATTCATATCTCTTCTTAAAATATAATGTCTGAGTAATTAAAAAGAAACCATCAAACCAAAGATCTCTGTATTGAGAACATCCCTGAAAATGTTGTAATTATATCTTTCACTCTAGTTTTCTGAGCTTAGGCTATTGCACTGTCTGTCTGTCCATCAGTCTCAGAAAAAAACCACAGTCAGTAAAGGGATAAAAAAATTGAAGTAGGAAATACCTGCATACTTTGTGGAAATTGCTGGTACATTAAAGAACTATGGAATTATTGCAGCTTGGAGGGACTTTCAGAGGTCATTGAGTCCAGCCCTTGCTCAGAGAAAGACTGGGGTTATTTGGAGCCATTTGCCACTGGAAAGAAAAGCCATAAAATCCTGAGGTTATTGCAGGATATTGAGTGTTACGAAACACAGAAAATACATTTACAGGGCATGAAACTTCATCTATCCCACTACTTGTGGAACAAGTTGCTGTAGCTAAGTACATACATTGCAGTCAAACAAATAACCCAGCTAATTTTGAACCTTTACCAACATTTTATGGCTTTTGCCTGTTGGCTTCCTGTCTCACATGCTGCAGGAGGCTTGTGATTGTTTCTTTCCCCACACCCAGCCTGAAGGTGTTTGCAAGAGCCACTGATGACCTGCTTCAGCTGGAAGGTCTCTGGTTTGCAATTATGTTGATCTAGAGCACCTGGGACAAAGGACATGATTCTTTGGGTCCCTAAATAAAGGTTCCTTTCACTCTTTCCAGGTACAAAGCAACTCAGGCAGCACAGGCAATGGGGCAAAGCATTAGAAGGACCATGAACAACAGAATAGGGGGGTTCTGGCCACCATGAGATAATTCAGACTACTTTTATCACTGTAGCAGCAAGTTTCTGATTGTGTATATGTGAGATGAAGGAGAAAAACTGTAAGAAACCAGAAGAGGCTGCCTGAGTGGGGCACACTCAGTGTTTTGAGTGTGTGTCAGTGCCTGCTGGCACAGAGACACATCTGCATTAATGGATATTCATCCACAAACATAGCAGAATGAGCTGCACAAGCAGCAACCCCAGTTCTGCTGGTTTGGTGCATCTGTATTAAGGGTGTGTGCTGGTGCAATTGCCCTTCTCTCATTAAATGGCTATACATCTTCTTAATTATAGACACGGCCACCTGCACACATTATGGAGCACCATCCGTGGTCCTGGAAAAGAGTCCTTCACTGGCCAGGAGAGGCCATCTCTAGGCTGAAGCCAGAGCAGCAAATGGAGCCAAGTGGGAAGCAAGATTTCCTGCAGCAGGGAGGAAATAAGCAGGCTGGCAGCAACCCGCCTGGCCTGGCTGATTCTGCCACGGGGCACAGGATGGGCTGAGCACCCTCTAGTTCTCTGCAGTCCCTCCCACAGCTGCCCAAGCAGGGGCAGCAGGCCCTGCTGAAGATGGGGTAGCCCATCAGGACGGGGTGAACCTCCCTGCTGTGCCACGGTCAGGATCTCTCTCCTGGAGGGCAGAGGCACAGGGACACTCAGGGGCTCTCCCTGGCTCCTGGAGGCTCAGCCTGGCGCACAAACACGGGCTTGTGCGTGTTTTAAAAATAAACAGCCTGACTTGGATTTATTTTTACATTTCAGGGAGGCTGGGGAGCAGGTCAGCCTCAAAAAACAAAGCCCATTTCTTCAATGGCATTTTAGAGACGATAGCACCTCTTGAACTCCATCTCATTAGGATGACTAATGTGGAGGGAATGTGGCGAGGCTGCAGGCAGCCCCAGCCCTACTGACCCCAGCACACACGGGATCCCCTTTGCCTGCTGATCCAGGCCTGGACCTGGGAGATGAAATCCATGCTCAGGTGCAGCTCCACCAGATTGCCCAGTGCTCTGCACAAGGGGGCACAAGGGCCAGGAGGGACTGGAGTGGGAGACAGGACAGAGGCCTCACTTTAGGGAAGATTCTGTTAGTGGTGTAAGAAATGAAAGGGAGGAACGAAAAAGCAAGGATAAGAAAGAAAGGAATGGATACTTAGACTCCACTCATGATGTTCCTGCTAATGGTATTTACTTTAGTTTTTTGTAATTATCAGTAACCTATGCCAGAGATTTGCCCAACTTTCATGCACAAGAAATTTGTCATCAGAACTACAGTGGACAGGAGTCACAAGAGGATGTGGTGTGCAGTGCAGACACAGATCTGTAAGAAAACAGGAGGCATTTATGGATCAGCTTGATAGGTAAGCAATTTGGAATCAGGGCTGGAATGGAGGCAGTGTGGAGTGCTGGTGGCAGTGACATGGCCAGGTGGTTATAAAAAGGTGATTGTCCTTTCCTTCTTGTGCTGGAGAGCAGAAAAGTGCAGGAGGGAGTGGCAAAGGGTCAGGAATATTCAGCAGACATATTATTTATGTAGTTAGGATACAAGTGATAGCATATGTTGAGATCTAGATTTCACCTTAGGCTCAACAATTGATAAGATTTCTATTTCCTGCTTAGAAACAATCAAACCCCACTGCTACAATCACTGGCTGATGGTATAAAATGCCTGCTATTTAATTATTTCATAAATGCATTTGAAATTACTGTATACCCATACTTAACATTTACTGCCTCTTAAATATAAATACTTGAATCAATTCTCAGTAGATTTTTGCACAATATAAATGACACATTTCCATATGTCTTTTCTAAACATATTAAGGTGCTTTAGACTTTATTGTAGCTGGACTCTCAAAAGATTAAGACTCAAATTAGGAATATCCAATCAAGTGCTGGATTTTGATATGTTGCCTTCACAAACTGATGATGGATTGTTCCCACATGCAAACAATGACAGGAAAAGTCCTGCCTCTCTCTTCAATGCTCCCTTTTACACTTTTCCACAGTAAAGGATTTGTACAGATGAATTTTGTGCAACTTTTACTCCCCTAAAGCAGTAGGAATTTTGGAACACTATTTCAACGATTTTGGAAAATTATCTACCTTAAAATGAACTGAAGCTCAGAGAAGTTTTTGTATACAAAAGAATATTTTTTAAGGCTTATGGTAGCATCAGCCTACAGTTAATTTTAGGGACTTGTTCTTTGCAGTAGTGAAATTGTTTTCCTCAGTTGTTCCTTGTCCATGAACCCAGTGTCTGTAGCTGAAGAATCAGGTAATAACCCATAGTCACCTTCTTGTTGTGACATACTGGTTCATCCTGTATTGGGGATCACTTGGAAGGGAGGATGGAGGGATGAGTTTAAACCTGTGCATGATTTAGGAGGTTGGAATGGAAGTTGTTAGGAAAGAGTAATTGTTCTGGGAGGTAATTATAGGGAAAGACTGGCAGTGGGGAATTCAAAGTTTAGGACATGAGGAGACTAAAGATACGTGCATCAATCTCTGTCTGAACCACTGTCCTAATCTCCCTTTTTTGCTGAGACACTGTAAACCTAGATTCAGCAGATTTGTCATCTTTGTGCCTAGGTCAATAGCAACAAATAATTTCCAGATTTGTAATTAAATTTTCTTTAAAAAGCTTTTGAAAATTCAGAGGAACAACAGGGAAAGTCAGAATATACTTTTTGAGAGGCAAACGATCAAATTAAGTGCTTGTAAAACCTGATTCTCCCACTAGTATCCTTATCTTCGCTTATTTTTCCATTTTCTAGACCTGAAATTTACTTCTTAAGGCAGGGTTTCACACGCCACACTTTAAAATTATTTTCCTCCCTTGTCGACTCCTGTGCTGCTGAGAAGCCAGACACGTTGAATTTTCCCCTCAGATTGGTTTTGCTTTGCTCATTTTATAAACTAGAGAAACAAATAATTTTAAAAATTCATTTATCTACTTGCAGGCAGACCAGCACTGTCTGCATAGGTGCATTTTCAGTCCCTTCAGGAGGCCCAATTTTGCATGTTCTGAGTCCTTCCCTTTGGAGACTATCCTGCTGCCTGCTTTCCAGCATCCTGAAGTAAACATGGGACTGTTTAATGGAACTCTCAAGGGCCTTCCAACTACACTTTCATCCTTAAACGAAGTTGCTTCCTCCATTGCTCTAACCACAGCCTGGACTAGCCAGGTATTATAATTCATCTGCACCCCTGCCTTCTCCATCCATCCTGGGAGTGACTACATCCTCCAGACAAGCCTAATGAAAAAACAGCGGCATGCAGGCGAGGAACAGTCTTGTTTACAGCAGATTTTCCCTTTCCACACATCGCACAAACACGTCCTTTACCCGCCCGTCCGTGCCGCACAGCTGGCATGGGTGCTGCCAGGGACGGGCCGAGCCCCGCTCAAGGTCCAGCTCGGGCAGGGCCCCGGCCCGGCCGAGTCCCGTGCGGGAGAGGCTCTGCCATGAGCCCCCGCACAGCCGCGGGCCCGGGCGCGGCCGAGCGCAGGGGCCCCGCCGGAGCCGGGCCGAGCCC
>JANRGV010000045.1:5187562-5208571 GCA_024734035.1 Alethe castanea | reverse complement strand
GTAAAAAAAAAAAAAAAAAAAAAAAAAAAAAAAAAAAACCACATTAAGAAATGTTTGGGGAGTGAATATTTTCTTTTATTTTTATTTTTCTTATCCCCATCTAAAAATGCCTATTGTCTTAGTCAAGGTGGAATTCTGAATCCTAGTACAGGGGCATGGTGATTTCTGCATCATCTTTGGGTTTTTTCAAGACCCAAGATCATTTCATTTGGAGGTGAGGCAGAACTTGGATTCTCCCTTCCTGCTCACAAATCCAGACAGTTCTCTTGATGCAGCTGCCTCTTTGCTGCTCAGTAGTTGTGAAATGTGTCTCAGTTACTCACCACCAGGTATTTCTGGTAACTGTGGTCAGGTACCAGTTTTTACGCACAAGTTTTCCTTCAGAGCTTATCTTAATTCTTCCAGTTAGATAAATGGTTAATTTGCTTCTGTTCCAGATGTTGGAGCTGACTGGACACTCACATGCTGCTGTGTGGGTCTACAGGCTTCAGGTCCTAAGACAATGTGAGGTGTGGTTGTTATAAAAGAAAATTTGCTTAAACAGAGTCTGTGTGAACCTTTTATTGTTCATTAAATCAAGCTAAGGATTAGTTAGATTTCCTTCTTCCTTGAGAATAGTGAGGAACTGACCTCTTCTAAAGAATTTTTCACCTGGTTAGGTAAATTGCTTGCTTAATAATATCAAGGGGTGAACCTAATTCTGGAGAACAGGACAAACTATTAGAAGTTTGAACACAGACATAACTCAAATGTGTGTGTATATTATATGAATTAAACAGTGGGTCACAAGGCACATGCAAAACCCTCCCTGCTAATAGCAATTAGAGTAGTGGTGCTTCACATTTTTCATCTGCTTTCCTTTCCTTCTCATTCTTCCTGTGTGGCTTTTACCTCCTCTATTTCAGTCTGACTGTTCCAAATACTTCTTGTACTCTGCATCAAAAAACCAGTCCCCTTAAAAACTAATATAACACTTTATAATATTTATGTCATGTCACGAACGTAACCATAAGCTTAAGTGTTGGGTTTTTTTTCTTTTTTTCTTATTTCTAAAAGTGTCCTTATGGTTGAGGAGTTTAAAATAAGCAACAATAAAATCGACCCCCAATCTGCCAGAACTAAAAACTGACTAATAATTTCTTTAAAAGTAGTTAATTCTAAAAGTTTAACCACAGAATTTTTTAAAAATTGTTTTTCCTTCAAATATATTGCTTTCATTCCATATTGATTTTAAAATCTTTCCTTATTCTCAACAGATTTGTCTTGTTTTTTCAAGTTATTTTGTTCATCAGGCTCATGCTTTGACCTAGCACCTGTGGCCTGGAGTGTATCACCCAAAGCAGGAGAGAGGGCTGGTGTGGGAAGGATGTGGTCCTTACTGGAAAGGATTCTTGTGGCTTCCCTCTGAAGGAGGGAAAGCTGTGCAGCTCCTTTGCTTATCAGCAGAGCTCTGCTGGGGAAACCCTCTTGATTTTGATAATAGCACAGATTAATGGGAGAGTAATTAGAAAGTTGCACAGCAATGGATCTCGTTGTGTCTGTGTCAGTTGCCTGTTGACCAGCCATGACTGTTGTGTCCCCTGTGCTTGGCTGGAGACCAGGAGTCAGACTCAGGGGCTCTTCAGTCCCTGCAGCTGGGCAGGAGCTGGGTTGGCTCGGGGGCAGCCTTGGCTGTAGAGGTGGGACTGAGCCTGTTGGCATTGCCACTGAGGAAAGGTGTGTGGAACCTCAGCATCTGTCTTCAGACTTTTAAACTCGGGATAAAAACACTTCAGCTTTATTGGTCAGTGACCTCTCTTGCTGGATTAAGAAAACATTCCAACTAATTCTATAAGACCTGTCAGCATCCTGCAGTTACAATGAACTGAGTGCAGTGAGAGCCCGTGCCTCAAGTGGTTCTCCTCAGTATGTTTATCTGTTTGTTGTTTCTCAGATCATACATATCCCAGGAGTGTTTGTGTAAATCTGTATTGCAACTAATAATTCAGATGCATAAAAATTTAGATATTTTATGCCACCTTTGAAGAACAAAACTGAGGTCATATCCAAGAATAGTATGTGATTACTTGAAGTAAAGCTTACTCGAGGTCTGAACATGAGCCATGGGAGCCTTACTTATCCAAATGTGTAAACACTTGCTTTTGCTGAAGTTGTGCCAGTAGCACTGAATTCAACACAGACTGCATCTTGAAGGCCCATTTTGTTCAAGATTACTATTATTGTTACCTGGCTTTTGCTTAAATTAGTCCAGCAGAAGCCCACTTAGCAGATGTGTGTGCTTGACCTCTCTGGAGCCAGAGGCATCAAACATCTCCCACATCCAAGGAGTCTCTTGGCTGGTATGGTGTCAGGTGGCTGTGCAGCAGTCCAGCTGAGAATAATGCCAGCAAGAAAGAGGAGCTTAACCCAGAGCTGAGCACAAGCTGCAGGGAAGGTCCTTGATTTTGGTCTGTGCACCAGACTTTGTTATTCAGATGACATTTACATGCTGCTGAGAGCCAGGGGAAGAGTTGTGTCTAGCTCACATTAACATTGCTAAAGAGAAGAGTTGTCTTCTAGAGGAGGGTTTTTTGACCTCTGTGCTTCCCTTTTGCCTCCTTGCTCATAAGGAGATGAATGAAGAGATCTGAATTGAAAATAACTTCCTTATTTTGTGTTTATTTTTAACCTAGCTCAGCTCACTGGTCTGCTTTATTGTTTGGCCCCACAGACAAGTGGGTCAACTTCATTGAGGAGGCTGGAGGATGAGAAAATTCTTAAGCCATTAACGGCTTCTGTAACTTTTTTTTAAGATATGCCCAAGACCCTTTATTGGGCACTTGGGCTTGTCTCCTCCAAGAAATGCATTGCAGGGCTGTAGCAAAGTTCCAAAGGTATAAAATCCAAGTTTACAGACCTCTTAGTGCAGACACATGGTTTTACCATTATAAAAATTAAACGTTTTTCAGATGCAAACCACTTCTGGGGATTAAATTGTTCCTATTACAGGTCTGCTGATGAATATCTTCACTTCTTTTACTTCTTTTCTTTTCTTCGCACAAGGGTATTCATTGTAGCTTAATATAGTTTCTTGCATTTTCCAAATTGGAGCTATATCTGAAGGGTCTTCAGTGTTTTCACCTGTACAAAGTGGGTTGCTATTTTCTGATTCAAGTACATATTAAAAAGTCAAACAGTTACCTAACTTAAATTATAAATTTAAATAATAATTTAAATTAAATTATGATCTAAATGTATTTTGGGGGGTTTTAGTCTCCTGTCCAAGTTGTCTTTTTGTGTGGGATAAAAATTTCCAGTTTGCATTTGGACTGGAGCTGGTGTTTACTGCAGCTGTTTTATCAGCCGGGGTTTCTGCCCAGTGTAATGGTACTAATTTAAAGAAGGCACTGATTTCTGGAATATGGTTGGATAATAAAGGTTTTTACTAGGTGTGTTGGAAGCAGAGTTTCAGAGTTAATCTGCTCCATGATCTGGAAAGTTTGCAGAAGAAGGTGCATGAAATTTTTGTCATTTTGAATTCAGCTTAAAATGTGCCTATTGATATTAGCATCGCATTCACGGGTTAGACCTAAGAAGTTAAAATTGGCTTAGAACTGATGAGCTTAATGCTAGACAGGGTCTAGTTAGTGTAGCTGGAGCAAAATGTTGGCAGAGATTACCTGGGCTAATGTTAATTTTTGATCTCTCATTTTTAATATACCTTGAAATGCACATTAACCACCTCAGATGCTTGCTTTATTAAATCAAAGGATGGGTGTACAATAGAAGTATTTGAATTTTTGGCAGCATACAGCATTGTAAATGGATATTTGTGTTTTCTGGAGTAAGAAATTTTTAAAGTGAGTGGAGTTGTTGAGTAATTATGGTTGATTGCTACCCTAAATATGGACCGTTGCCTTCTGTGAGAAGCTTGTTAAACTCTCAGTGTTGTAAAGGCACCGTTGGTAGTGTGCAATTTCGATTTCTACATCATGCTCAGAAATTTGGAGAGGGATTATTCATTTGGTAACTTGCTTCTCCAGTGTGGATGTACTGCACCTCACAGCAGTCCTGTTCCAGGTCCCAGCTGGGTGACCTGTTGGGCTGGCAGGACACTGCTCTGTGCCCCTGTGTTTGCCAGGTGAGGGTGCACCACAGGTGGAGGAAGGGCTGCCTTGCGGGGAGAAGCTTTGAAAATTTGTAACTGCTTCCAGAAGAAAAACTGTGTTCTACTCCTGGTCCAGTTCAGAAGGGCACATGGAGAAGTGGGCAGCTGGGGAGAATGCCTTGTTCTTGGCTGCAGCCTTGTCAATGACCTGAGCAGAGGAGGGGCTGGAGGGACACCTACTCCTTTTTACTGCTGCCACTGAGAAAGAAGATGATATTAATAACTGCCTGCCAGGCAGGGAGGGGTGGCTGCACTCAGCTAACGTGGAATTTTTAGTGGTATATATTCACTTCAGAAGTTGAGCTTATATTCAAAAGATAGCTGTACACTTGGCTGTGTTGAGTGGGCTTGTATTTTCTGGGAGCTGCAGTGCTCTCCTCACCCTACTGTTTTTCTTTCCCATCTTAATTCACTCACCAAGATCTGTAACTGTAAATCCTGTAGTGGTTATGTAGAATGTATGCAGCTGCCTCCTTGATCTGCAGAGAAATTTGGACTGTCTCTGTAATCTTCAGCAGCAGTAAAAGCTATTTTAAGATGCTGTTTTAATGGTAGTTCAGCATGTGAATATACCTAAATAATTTGATATATGGCCTACCTAGATTGCTTAATCACTTTCTGTGTTGTTCTAAGATTTGGGAGAAAATTCAAATTATTGTAAATATGCTGCTTGTAGTGGTGAGAAATGCCTTCTCCTTTCCACAGAGTTCTACCAGCTCTTTGAGGTGTGTTTTTTCAAGCAATGATAATAAAATATAAGTATTGGAGTGAAGTTGTTGGAGCTCTACTGAAGCACATGTTACCATTAAAAAAAGTTTCTAGAGCACCAGTGAGAGATCAGGAGCCAGCAGTGACAGGAACAGCTCTTGTGTGCACATCGTGTACCTGCCATCTGTCTGCTTCATGTACCTGCCGAGGTTTTCACTCATCCTCTCTGTATTTCTGAACAAAAACTCAAAAACTCAAAACCCTTGATGGCCTAGAACTCATGCTTTTTGTCTCCTGGTTTTCTTTGTTTCACCCTGACCATAAAGCATCATAAAGATTATGGACCTGTGTGAGCACAGATTCTGCTTGTTGGATGTCGAGAAACTGTATTACTGGCACTTGGATTGCTGTTCAAGATCTGGCCAGACCAAGTACACTAGTATATGAAATAAAATGTAGAGTCATTTCTTTGATCTCAGATAAAGTATTTATATAAGTCAAGTATTAATTAATACTTGTCAATAATACTAAAATAATCCTGAATTCTATAAATAATACCAAGACTACTGTTTCTGATTTAGTCCTCACTTACAGAACAGAAAGTGTGAAAGCTGTATCACTGTTGAGCCAATCTGATTGTATAGTTGTTAAAACTGATAACAAAAATCTCATAGGAGCTCTGCATGTCCAGCAGACTTTTTTCTCTCAAAAAAAGTCATAGTTGTCCCTAGAACAGCAGTTGTAACATGCAGTGAATGCAGTGCAGGCAGTGCTGTTGTGTAGCAGGAGTTTGTTACTCCATGCTGGTTCTTAACCTCTGCTGCAGAGGGATGCCAGGATTCTGCTGGAGCACTTGGGCCACTGTCTTGTGTTTGCCTGCATGTGTGCAAATGCATGGGGGGTGCATTTATTGGTAGGTATGGGATAATCATTCCTTTTGCCCAGTAGCTGGAGCTCAGCATTCAAGTGGAAGTTCCCTGTACAGCTCAGCAGGGTGAGTTCAGAATTGTGCCTGAGAAGGAAGCTTGCAGGGATTGGAGTATCCTCAGACTTCAAGGGTGCTGGATTATATTAAGGCAGGGAATAAGTACTGTTGGCATTGAAATCCTTACATTTGTAACCTTTGTTTGCTTGAGAAATTTGTGGAGTTGATTGCTAATAGGATTTGCAGAAAATAATGAAAATATCCTTCCCTCCAGTTATCAACCCAAATTTGGCTGTGAACATTGCACGTGTTAGCTGTGATGGCAATAGCAAAAGCTAAAACCACATGCCTGTAAATTAATTGAAAGGTGTTTCTCTTTGTTCTGGGGTCATTTATTCTGTGTCAGCACTTTGAAGGAAATACTTTAATTTTCAAAGAGAGGATGGCATTTGCAGTGTTTTGAACACTGAAGGAACACCTTTCTATCTTGCATTGTGCAACCCAACAGTAGTGGATGTGGTATTTTTCCTGTTTGTGCAGTCTGGTCCTTGGGGTGCATTGCCTTTCCTCTGCAGTTCAGCTGCAGGTGGCTTAAATCCCAGGGCCCTGCCTTGAGAAGGGTGGTAAGGGGAGATCCTGCAGCTTGGCAGAAGTTTTCTGATAAAATCCCAGAGATCTCTAGCATCCCACAAATTATCATCTAGATGTTTAGTGAAATATCTTACTTACCCAGATTGTCCAAGTCAAAGTGAGAGAGAGATGTACTCAGCCTGTCCCCTTGTCTGTGTTTCTCTCTTTTTGGTCTTGTTGGGTTTCTTTGATCTTAAAGTTTGCTAAAAATGCATCAATAATAAAACATCCACAGGGACATTAAAATACCTGAGCTTGGCCATATGAGTTAACAATGTATGTTTATTTTAACATTCTTATGGTCAAAGGATGTAATGGGGGGGAAAAGGTGCATCTGCTAGGTAAAAATCTAGACATTGTGTTGTGTCTGATGGAGTTTGTGAACAAGCTTAAACAGGTAAAGATTCTTCTGTTACATGTGCATAGATAAATTTCCTGGTGTGCAGCTTAGCTGTTTGAAGTATGCCAGTGTTGTGTTACCACCACTGCCACTTGTAGCCACCTGGTTTCTGTAGGTAAAATAACTGAATATTCTTTCAAAGAGTTGATTTGGTTCTTTTGCTGGTCTGAGAGCTGTGTCCCAGAGAGCAACTTCTCCTCCCTGATAACCTTCAGCAAAATACCAACTGAAGTAGCCATTCTCCTTTCAGTCCCTGTCTATTTTATCTTCTCCTTTTTTTAAAATTGTCTTTTATATCTCTTTTTATTCTTTATTGCAAAGGCACAGTGTGTCTCTTCCTTTCTTTCAGTGAAAAAGTTTCCCCTTCTGGGAGGGATAACAGTTGCAGTTAAATTATTACTGTCTCTAGTAATTCTTAAATCCTGCTCTAATTCTGACTTTGACCGGAAACGTCTGGAGCGTGTTTCAGGTTTGGGTCAGACCTGACTATAATGGCATTTAAATTGGAACTCTCTGCTTCAGTTCAGTTAGTTTAATGAATAAAAAAATTAGTCACTTTTCAATGAAAAATCTGCAAATAATGCACATTAATTGCAGGTACTTTTTTTTTGTATGTACTTCTATTTCTTCAGCAAGCTCTCTTAAATCATGTCAGCTCTGCCTCTGAAAGAAGGAACATCCATCCTTATGGCTTCTTAATTGAATTTTTTTGGTGAAAAAGGAGCTAAGGAAGTGCCAGGAATTACATACTAGACAGTTTGTGGTGTACCTCTGTGTTTGGGTTGGTTTTTCTCTTCTCCCCTGTGATCCACTGCCATGCACTATCCCATGCTCACACCCCTTCAAGGAAAACTGTTAGCAGCTTTAAAGTCACAGAGAAGTAGTCCAGGAAAAGAGAGGCAGTGAGGATCCAGTAGTGGGGAGGACTGCCAAAAAAATCTGCTTTTGTATGCTCCAGGGATATACTCCAAATAGTGAGAGCATTTGTGGGGTAAAAGTTGTAGCAGGAAATGTGAACAAACTAACTGGAGCAAAAGAAGTGTGAGGGGTGAGGGTTCCCAGCTGTGTGTGAGGTTCTAGTGGCTGATGATGACACAGACCACAAAATGCTGCATTATTAGAGAGAAAAATACAGGGTGTGGAGTAAACTTCAGGGACTTTGGGTTGTCCTGAGACAAAAGCAGAATCATTCATCCTCAATAGAATAAAGAATTTGAGATACAGCTTAATTCGGTGGTGGTGTTTATACCAGCTTCTAGCCAGAGGCAAAGCAGGAAGGCAGTAATTAATTTTGGAAGTCTTCAAAATTTGCTTCAGATGAGTGGCACTAGCAGTAGAGTGAAAATAGAAGTAGTTGGGAAGATTTGCCAGAAAGAATAGAGTATTGAGATTGGGAGTGTATTTCTGGAATTAGGGTGTTCTGCAAAGTATAAGAAAGATGTAATTCACGGAGTGACACGCAGCAGCCAACTGTCCTAAAATGTGTTTTCAAGTTTATTTTGTTGTCTTTATGTTCTATGAATAGTTGACAGAAAGCTATTGAAATACTGTCTGAGGATTTGGCTCATGAAACAAAAAATAAATGTAATATGTAGTAAGAAAGTAAACGTGCAACAAACATGTGAGCAGTGAAATACAATTTCCTCTTGAGAATGTATTTGATGAAAAATGTGCTAATTATAACTGCTGCCACATGTGAAGTAACTCGGTTTTCCAAAAAAAAAGAGAAGAATTTTGACCAACTTGTTTTGTCTCCCTTTACAAGGGAAAACTAATTTGGGTGATTATTTGGGGTGGTGACACACCAGGACACTACTGAGATCACTGAAATATCCAAGAGCCCCACCATATACAATAAACTCCATCAGAAGCATTCTTATCCCTCCACCTCTGCCATTTGGCTGCTTTTTAAAATGAAATTAAAATGTAATTACATAGGCATGAGGTCTTCCTTCTTGAAAGCATCTCTCAAATTTCTGTTTCTGAAGTAGTTGTTTGCACAAACCATGTAGTTTTGAAGTTTGCAGCTGCAGATGTTACTGTATGAGGTACAGGGTTCAAGAAGCTCTGTCTGTGATAGAGTTCTAAAAGATGGCTGGTTTAGAGGTGTTCCAGAGTATATCAGTAGATTCTTCTTTATTCTTGTTTGTATTGTGAGTTGCTCAGGTTTGGAGATCTGAATTTGGCTGATCACATAATGTGCCTGTGGAGGAGTACACAGCAGTTTCTTTGCCTCGTGGATTTCAGTGTGTTTGTGTTAGGATTTGGAAAAGCAAGTTAGCCTCAAAATCTGTACATGGCTAGGTCTGTATACTGTTTTCTCTAGAATACAAAGTGTAACTTCATTCCTGATTGTGATTGCTTAACTAATAGGCCTGGGGAAACAGGGACTTGGTTCTGTGGTCCCATGGCAGCCTGTGTGGCACCAGAACAGCTGGCTGGCTATTTAACACTGAGTAGTTAAACAGGAAAAGCTTTTTCAGTCACTTAAAAGTTTTCTTTTGTTTTCAGTAAGAAAAGAATGCGACTTAAAATTGCTGACAAAGAAGAAGTGATAAAATTGTCAGTGGAGTGCTTAACTGAGGATTATAAAGTTCCCTTCTGCATTCTTTTAAGAATTCCATGGTAAATACTGGAGACTGACACATGAGATTCCATACAAAACTGTTTTTCAGCTGTGTTATTTGTTTGAAGAAAGTTGTTCTCCATGTAGACAGTATTAAATAATTAACACTGTTTAGTGCTAATTTTGGTGTCTGCTAACATTTGGATGTTTTCAGTACAGTAACTTTCATCTTCAAAGCAGCAAAGTGAAGGTGATCTTCAGAACATTTTACAACAATAATCAGCTCTTTCTTACAGCCTAAGTAATTATTTTCTTGCATTAACACTTGGGAGTAGAAAGGTTGCAGTCAGAATGTAAAGGGAAAATAAAGGTTAAATCTTAGTTATAATGAATGCTGAAGAAAGTGTAAACTGCTTTGGGATTTAATGGTTCTGTTGTAGAGACTGAGGAAAACTCTTGCATCAGTGCTCTGATAAAGCTTCCAAAATTATTTTAATGATTGCTACTGTTGGTGCTACAAAGTGGAAGAAAGCAACCACCTGGCAGATGATTCAGTAGATTAAGGCTGGCCAGAAATTTCATGGCTGGGTTTTCTTGGGAGTGTCTAGACCCCAAAATCTTCATGGAGATTCTGGTCAAAACGGGGACACTGAGGTAGGGAAGGGGATTTCCAAATGGGAGCAGGATGGGGTAAACCACCCTACAGTCTCTGCTCCCTGGGGCACCAGCCCTGAGCCTTTTTCGTGCTCAAGGCAGGGGCATCACCAAATGTCCTGCCCCAGCTGGGCACCTCTTCCATGCACACGTTCATTCCACGTTCATCCTCTTTGGTCAGTGAAGCTTTTCTAGAACAGGGCACTGTGCTAACAGGCGAGGCTGGAAAATTGAGCTTAAGGAGCAACCTCAAAAGCTCCTGGGAACCATGTCTTTGAGGAATTTGGGAAACTAGTGGAGAATAGAACTCTGAAATCTGTATCTTAGAGAACAAGAAAGCAGCTTCTTTTCTAGATCATCCCATTTGAAAAAAGGAACATTTTTTGTTTTGCACATTTTGCAGCTGTTAATTTTACATTACAGCGTTGTTACTTCTTGTTAATTACATTGAAAACAAACTTCATGCTTAACCCAAAGCATAGATTTTTTTTTTTTTTTTTTTGGTAGCAGGAATCTCTTAAAATTGTGATTTACTGTTATGCTTGAAATGTATCTGTTACTAAAAACAGTGAAAACTGAATTTCAGTAGGAAATAATGATTTCGTCAGCAGTGCTCCCTGTATGGCTGGCAGGAAGCAGTAAATGTTCCTGTTACCAGGCTGTGCACGTGTGCAAGTGGATCAGTTCACATAAAGAACTTAACAAAACAACCTCAAACCCTGAATGGTTTAATTGTTGTTGTCGTTTTCCCCACGGTTAATCTACACTTGTAAAGCGACCCTGATGTGAGGTTCGGATTTTTCAGCCCGGGCACCCCACGCTGGTTGGTTCAGCTCTGCAGTTCACTGCTGCAGCACTTCCTCAGAGCAGAGCTGCTCGGGGCAGTTCCCTGCTCAAACCAGGAGGGAACTCACCTGGCGTGTAGGGCTGATCCTGCTCCCAGCCCCACACTGCCTGGGTGCTTCTCCACAGCTGGGAATATTTTTCCTGAAGTGGAAGAGAAGCATGACTTGGGTCGTCTCTTTATTTTGCATGAAAATTGCCAAACACTTTGGCGATAGGCATTTCTTTTCTACAGTAAAGGTTTATAGATTCTACGAAACTGTGTTCTTAGTCAAGAATTTTGAGTTTGGTTTTGGTTTTTTTTTTAATACTTTAGGCTACTTAACAGGGTTTTTTGTATGAATGTTCAAAAGTTTCTTATGGAAACCCTGTATATTTGCGTAAGATTAGCCCTCCTGGATTGAGCAAAAATTGTTTAACCTGGTGTGTTGAGGTCTGTCGGTGGCAGATGCTGATGTTAAACATGAGTGCAGGGGAAGGATGGTGAGTTCCCTTCCCTGCTGTGCACATCCCAAGGGTGTCTGAGCCTGGCCATGCTGCCTCTGTACCTTTTCACTGCTCCTCATAGAATCTTCTTCCATTCACTGCATTGCCTTTGGAAGTGAACTGGGAATCATAAATACTTTGTGTACGTTCAATGTGCCTGCTGCATTTCGAACACTGAGGGCAGCCTGGGTAAAGCCTTGCTTCCCTCCTCCATCTTGAAAAGGTATAGAAGTAAAGAAGTTACAACAAGGAAAATAAAGATGGTACAAGGTATCAAATGGCTGTTCAGTGGTATTGACTGATTAGACTAGGAAGGGTCCTGGATAATTGAGGAAAGATGTGCTAGAAGTCTGGAGAGCAGATTTTGTTTCTTTAAACTTCTTTCTGGTAATTTAATATGAAGTTCCTTGTGTATTATAAGTAGTAGAAAATCCCATATTCCCCTCTAGTCATGAGGAAGCCAAACCGGCACACACAACAGGCTTGCTTTACGGTTCTTCTGTATAAACAATATCTTTCTGCTTCCCTATTACATTTCAGATTGCTCAAGTACTCAGAGCACTGTGCTAATTAGAGCCTGTAGTGGTTCTTGGTTGCAGAAGCCACCACCTCAATAAAAATGTAGTAAGATACTGTGCTGCTGAGATCTTCCAGTTGTACATCTCAACTGGGTAGTGTATGCATCCAATGGCATGGCAGAGATCACCACTCCTTGTGTCCTCAGGGACAGTTTTTGCATTTTTCTAGATTTGCCATGGGATTACCAGATCAAGTTTGGAGAAAGATGCTTTGGCCTGGGATTTTCAGATTGTTTGCTGTAACAGCCACCTCTGAAACACATTCCACAGTTATCCTCAAAGGAGAACTTTCTTGTGAGCATATTTAGTTGATTTTGACCCCTTACTATGCAGCAAAGAAGCCTGGATTTGAGCTTGTTTGTGTTGTCAGGAAATACTATTAAGTGTGCTTGCCTGTTTTTTCACAGTTTTATATGTTTTTAATGTTATTTTCCTGTATCTGATTTATTTGCCTTTCCCTCTCCTCACCAAAGCCTAGTCTAGAGCTACCACCTACCTGCAACTACTGAGTCAGATTCTGTGAACCTGGAATACCTTACATATCTATCCATTTCTCTGCACAGCTGGGACCATAAGGAAGAAGAGGGAAAACGAGATCAGTGTTAGTAAATCTGCAATAATAAAGGAAGACCTTTAAAAGCATTACTGAAAATAAGAGGAAGACATGCCAGAGGTGTTAGATCCCTAAATGTGAGGGTTTTGGGCACATTGCACAGTTTCTGTGGCTTAGAGTGATCTTTTGTGTTAAAAGGTAAATTAAAAGATGGGGCTAAAGTAGGTGGTTTATATTTTTTTGCACCCAGTGCCTACAAAATTAATTCCAGTGCAAGTCCATATGCATATGCAAGTCCAACATATCCAATGTTGTTCTTTACTAGGAACTTAATTTTACTTTTAAACTCCAACATGGACAGATCAATAGTGTTTCAACAATTTAAAAATCATGTCACTATTAGGAAAATACATTCCAGTTACCTTCCATTTGCTACTGCTAGTGTGAGCAAAACTCAGCGTGCTTCAAGGCTGAGTTCTGGAGTGAGCAGTGCAATTAGCATTTGCTGTAAGGATGGGTCTAGTCTCAAAACAGAGTTACAGAATCTGAAATAGTGATGAATAATATTTTGACTCTGTAGCAAAGTAACTGCGCAGAAGCAGTGTACCTTCAGAGCTGGTTTGGGCAAGTGGTGTGTGTGATCATACCCATGTAAGGCAATGTTTTATGCTACTGGTACATGTGCAAAACCTTTCTGCTGCTTAAGCATGTTGTGAGTGTTCAGTTATTGTATTCAATTAAATAGATGTACCCCAAGACTCTCTGAGACTTGGGTTATACTCATCCAAAATGATACAGAAGTGAGTTCTGAAAAATTCATGTATCTGAGTAATAAAAATCATGCTGGTCCAGGTGGCAGAGGTGTATGCTTTTCTAGACTTCCACAAGGAAAGAGAGAGGAGCTACTGAGAGCAGAATCACTAATTCCATAATGTGCTTTTATTATTATCCAAATATGCTCATTTTAATTGCTTTTTAATTGTCTTAAACATACCAAGAACATGTCCACAGCACTGTAGCATGCTGGCTATAGTGTCACACAAACAGAAATACTCTGTGGCTCTTGGGCTGCCCTGCCTCCAGCTGAGGGTACATCCTTTTCTTCCCTCTTTCAGAACTTCCTTTTTTCTGCGAGTAGTTTTGCAGCCTCCCTAGTGATGCCCCAGATGGTAGCCTTTGTTGTTGCAGTAGAGAAGGCCATTACTCAGTAGAGCAGTAAAACATAAAGAGGGGTGTGATACTGGAAAAACACATTGTTTAGGGTGTGTTCGGTAGGTTGGGACCGAGTGCCCGACCCGCAGCAGAGATGTAATCACACTGCCATCTCTGGAATGTGCAGAGACAAGACCTGACGAGTTGGGCTAGCTGCTTGTGGAGCCTTGCTGCTCTAGATACAGCAAGGAAAAGGTAGTGCAAGTCCAGGAGCTGCTGCCATAGTAGGTCATGACACTTCTGATGTTTCTGCCTTTCCTGATCATGGAAGAAAATAATTTATCTTGTCAACTGTTCTAGTTACTGTTTTTTGAGTATTACAGGGTAGCCAAAAGCAGTCTTCCTGCTTTTCTTCCCAATATGATAGTTTTCTAGAAGCATAGCCTAAGCTAAAAAAACTAAGAAAATTCTTCAAACTAAGAAAAGGAGCTGTGAAAGATTTTTCAGCAGACCTTCTCTTGTCCTTATGACTGCTAAGAGGTTATGACACTGTATAATGCATAAAGCCAGGATAATGAGACAGGCTGGTTGGTATCTTCTGCTAAATAATTTCACTGTACTGAAGAAAAACTCATGCCAGTGCTGCTGTCTACCCCAGTTATTATACACCTGGGGCTTAAAAAGCATTTGAAAGATCCCTTGAAATGTGAAGGCTGCCTATACACACTCTTCACCAAGAGCATAAAGTTGTAAATTTGTTGGATAATTATGGGTGTGTTGTTAGTGTCCAGACTGAACTCTAGTTCAGTCTTTCATCTGACACTGAATTATTCAAAGGGTTAAACTGCTGAAAGCAGGTAATTTAATCACTCTTGGTTTCAGTAGATTTTTGGGGTGACTTCTTTAATGGCAGCCTAAAGTCCACTGAATGGTTGTTGTGTTGATAATACCCTAAATGTTTTTTATGTTACAGTAGGAAGTTAATCACATTTCTAAGACATTTAAGAGTTTTATTTTTTAAAGTGCCATCAGACTGCTCCTGTCCTTGAAGATCAGCAGATAAACGAGTTGCTGCAGCAAACTGCTTAGTTATGGAGCAGATCCTGTGTTGGCTATTTGTTCTCAACTATTTTTCTATCCACAAAGTTACATTGTACCTCCCATTTATTTTCCCATGAAGATAACTGTATCAGTGTGGTGAAGCTTCTGATACTATTTACCTTACAGACTGGTATTGTTCATTCCTGTTGTTCAGCGGCTTCTTAGAGTGTAACTGCTTTGTTTTATCTAAGAATAGAATAATCATGTGATCTATTAATACAATTTTGTTCCCATTCATTAGTTACATTGGCACAGTTAGAAACCAGTCTGGCCATCCTGTGCTTTGTCAAAATGTCCTCTTTGGCTGGGCAGGCCCAGAGATGGGAGTGCAAGGCTGCAGAACACAGTGATTGATCAGTGCAATAAGTGGTGGCTGCAGTGTTGTTACTGTCTGTCTAGTCATTGCTACATATTCTGTAGGCATGGCAGAGATGAGTCTGCTTTCAGGAAGTTGTCCCATCCCAGTTCTTCATTTGCTGTCTTGTGTAACATCATCTCCTACTGTGGGAGATTTGCAATTCTCAGTCAATAATGCAGTAATTACTTGTTTCAGATGACAATTAGAGAGCAAGAGACTTCCATATAATGGTGTTTTGGTTTTGGGGTTTTTTTAAGGTTTAATGTTGTCTACTTACTCTTTAGTAAATAAATGTATTTTCTCCTTTCTTTCTAAATGTAATAGAGCAAATTTTGAAAGGATTGAAGATCTTTAAACCTTGTTTACCTAGCTGGAAGTTTCCTCTCTTTCTATGCCTGTAATATCTTTCTCCCTTAGTCTGTAAGCTTAGCTTTGCCTCCTGATACTTCTCTAGAAGCTTTTTCTCCTGAAGACTTAGTCATTATACATCATAACTTCCTTGTTAAGATACAACCATTTCTAGATACACCTTTTGGCACAGGATCAAGTAATGAACCATGTAGAAAGAAAAATAACAAATGAGGCCAAAGCAAATTTTACCCAGTTTTGCTAATGGGAGAATGAACTTCTAACTGCTAAGACAAATGACATAATATTTACAAGTGATGGAAACATCTGTGACAGCAGTTGTCTACATCTTGATCCATAGGATCATGGGGGTTTATGTACTTCCCTTTCCCCTCCTCCCATTCTTCTGGCCAAATTAATCTCAGTCTCCATTACTGTTTGATACCTTTGAAATGTTTTAGGTGAATTGCTTTATCTTTGGATGCCTTTTGAAAGGCAGACACCATACAGAAATTGCTTGATTGCGCTTCAGATTTTTCATTACAGCAACCTAGGACTGTCTTGGAAAAATGAAACTGTGTAGAATGCTTTTCATTTAATTCCTTTTCTCTTGAGTCCCTTTGTGCAGTAACTGGTGTTTGTATTCTAACTGCAGGTAGGGATTAGAGGCCAAATAGTTTCTCTTACTTTGGAAAAGCTGAGTTTTTTCAGAGCAAGTGAGGGGAAATTTTTGCTCTGAACACTTCCAGTAGTTCAAAGATTGACTACTGTAAATGAATTCCATTCAGATCGTGGAGGTGGGAGCTTGTTTGGCTAATTTTGATACGTGTGATTGTTTTGGTTTTATTTTTTGGCCTGGATATTTGGTTTTTTGTTTGGTTGGTTTTTGTTTGTTCTTTTTAAACCCTGCCCTCTTGGGAGCCACTCTATTCATCTGGCTTTCAGAGCAATGGTTTCCAGACTTCTAGAGAAGCAAGCTGCTGGAGCCCACAAGTTTTTGTTACAGCAACATAAAAACCAGTTCCACGGAGTGCCTGCAGCCCCCTTACAGGCACAGTCTGGGCAGTCTCTTCACCAGAGCTGTGAAGTAGCCTGTTGGCATTACTTCTTCCAGCTCAAGGCAGGTGTTTGTCCATCATCTTCTTCACGTTTTTCTACCTTTCTTGTTTGCTTTCAACAAGTGGTATTCTTGCTTTCTGGGTCTCTTTAGTGTCCTCTTTGCACCACCACGGTTTGGTAACTGCTTTGGAAAGTGTGGCATTTACTGCTTGCTTTAGGGATTTCTCAATTATGTGGTTTGATATGCTGTGTATAGCTACAATAGCAAGGATCAGTTTTGTGGTTAAAGAGGTGATATTTATTATAGCACTTGAAATCACAGAATGTGTATTCTTTATGATTTCTAGCAGTGGTGATTTCTTAATTTTTTTTTATTTGTGTGTTATTATTCATGTCAGGCTGGTATTTTAAACTATGCACCGAAGTAAACTTTTAGATGGTTATTTATTCAAAATACTGATACATTTTAAAGCAATAATTTTTAAAAAACTTTTGAAGAGGTTATGGTTTGTTCCACAATAGAAGAGATGTTCTGTAGTGAGTGCAGAGAACCATGGCTCTGCTGGGCTGCCCTGAGGGGTGTGACAGCTTCGAGTCCTGACAATGAAATGCAAAGCTAGACCTGGACTGTGTGTTGAGCATGCAGTGGATGTCCTTGATGCTGATGTAGGCTGACTGCTACAGCATGGACTTTGCTCATTTGCATTCTCTAATTTTATTCTTATCTCCTGCCTCCTGATATTTTTGCTCAGTAAGTCCTTTTCCTAGTGTTTACTGCAGGTTCACTCATCCACAGGAATTCACACACACACCCCTTTATCATACCTGTATATAGTGTTGTGTTTTTTTATTTTAAAAGAAAAATGCTCTTTTAGAGCTTTCATGAAGACCTTTATTCTGGAATGTCCATTTAGTCCAGCAGAAGAGGAGAAAGTCATGTTGTTTTCTCCTTTCCCCCACTAGAAGCAAGACCCTGGATGTGAAAGTTCATGGTATTCTTCAGGCTGCTGCCTGCAGTGAATGAGTGACTCCCTTCAGCTGCTGATGCTGCCCTTGGTGCAGCTCCCTGCTCATTTTGGGATTGCTGTGGCCGTGCTGCATGGAGGGCTGTGCAAGCTGTCTGCAGGGACTGTGAAAGCCCTCAGTGCCAGTGATTTCCAGCGTGAGGCGGATGTGTGTGATAACTGTAACCAAGTTTTTAGTATCACTATTACTCCTCCCCTGTGGTCTCCTTAACCTCAAAAGGAAACAAATGTTTCATAACCTGCTGTGGGGACTGCTTCAGTTTCTCCTCTGTGGCTGCCAGCTCCAAAAGCTAATGACAAACATTATAGATAATCTTTCAGACTTTGACTATGGCTGTGGTGTGAATCATGACTGAAAGCTTAGTAAAGTTATAGCTTGCCATCATCATTGTTAACTAGAGGCAGTTTCTGCTGTAGTGGAATTGCTGTGCTTGTGGGGTCATTCTGTAGCTTTTGGCCACATGTGACTGCAAACACGTGTTTATGCTGAGCAACGTGTCCTGCAGCTCAGGGACAGAGCACTCTGCAGTGCTCCTGTCTTAAAACTGGATTTAACTTATGCCAGAAGCCACATGAACTTGACAAAATTTTTTCCACTTTCTCATCAGTAGGAAAAAAATATGGCAAAGTGAGATTCCTTCCTTGTAGATTTGAATTGTTGTGAACAGTAGAACAACAGAACAATGTATCATACAGTGACACTGGAGTTCATATTATTAAGCAGACCAAATCCATCAGAACATTTTTTTTTTCTCTTTTGATTTTTGAATCACCAATGCTATTTTAGTTCTGATTGCTTGATAGTGTGAGTATTTGAATATGATAATACTGAGTTTATAGTCCATAACAAGCAGATTTTTTTTTTTTTCATAGATATGCTTTCTGTAGGGTCTGTCATTACATAGGAGTTTTATAGTTTCAGAGAATGCACTTGGGGTTTTTCCTTCTCTATCTCACTTTGGCCTGCAGCAAATGCCACAACTATTTTGTTTTCAGGCTTTCATCTCAGCACTTCAGTGACAGACTTAGTTAATGAGTGATGAGAAGTGTGCACCTGCAGAGTCATTTATGTATATAATCCAGTAATTTGTGTAATTTTTATATATAATCCAGTAATTTGTCTGTTTAAGGTGACTGACACTTCTTACCACCTTCCCAAACTGTGCCATCATGCTCTAGTTTGGTTCTAGTTGCATATCTCAGTGTTTATACTTATTTCAGCATTCATGATCTTTCAGTAACTAAGTGAAAGCTCCTTTTTGTGCACAAACTCACTGATATCTGAAATGTCTATTCTTGGAAATTGTCTTAACTTCCAAACTCAGAGACCCCTCTGTAAACTCTTCAAGATGTATTTTTTGTTTGCAACACGGTGCTGTGGACAGAGAGAAAATAGTATATGATGTTAAATGTTTCAGAAGAAATTGTCATTGCTATTTTTCGTGTTGCCTTGCATTCCTTTTTGTAACAAAAGAATATCTACAAAGGTTTATGTGTTGCATTTTGGGGAGATAGAAAATAAATACTTACAACACAGTCTTACAGTGTCTACAATTTTGCTGTTAAAAGCTGTATTCATTTAATATTGCAGTAATGTATTTAAAGAGTTAAAAACATTTCCTATCCCTAAAGTTGCTTCCTTGATTGATGTGGTTTATGTTAATTTTCAGTTGATTCATAGGCTGCATCTCAAATTTATTCCAGGGATATCATTAGAACTGGGTATTGTGATGTGGGAATGGACAGATGACACGGCTGGAGTGATGTTGACACACTGTGGTTTAAGCTGCATTAAAAACAGCAGTGTATTAAGTAGTATGTTTGGTAGGAAGGTTTTCCTGGCCAGTGTGGACAGGTATTTTTTCTCTTTCTTAATCCTGTAATGTATAATTTGAATAAGTCTTTGGCATTGCCTCTGCTTGAGGCAAAGGAAAACATGTTTCTTAATTAAACCTTGGTATGATTTTACAATTTTTCCTATGAGCTCTTAAGGACAAGAGAGGAAAACACAAATTACTGGTTTTCAATGCTCTAGTAGGAAATGCATTTTGTTACACTGCTTGCAAGTACATCTGTGGAAGAGGAATTGTGTTTTGTTTGTCTAAAGGATTAGTTGAATTTTATTAGCAGTTTAAAAGCTTCTTTTGTTCACAGTAGCCAAAAACATTGACTGGTGTTATCTGGTTTCCATATCTGAAAGCTGTATCATAAACTTTGTGTCCATCTATGTCAGAAGAAGCAGCAGGGGCATTCATCATGGTTCATTTGTCTTATCACTAAACAGTATCTCTCAGAAGCTCTGTTTAAGTTGATTGCTGTTGCTATCATCTCTGACTCCTCACATTGTGGAGAATGTAGAGCAGTATCTCATAGAAAGCTCTTTATTAGTTAAGGACAGTTCCTTCCCTTGAAACACGGTGTCAATATTTAAATTCTCTGTTTAAAGATAACATTGGATATGCTTTTAGTGAAGAATAGAGCTATCCCTCAGGTGTTTGCTTCAGTTTATTTCCAGATACTAAGTTGCACTGATGATAACTTTAGGAAAAAAATAATTTAAAAAAATTAGTATTAATTTAGTGCAAAAAATTGTTTCATTTTGAGAACATGCTGTATGCTTCTAGGACGCAGTGACCCAGAGGACAGCTTCTCTTTAGACCAGCATGTGCTTTTAAAAGGTTAAAATAGCGAAGGGGAAGGCAGGATGTTGAAATAAAATTGAGGGTCTTTCCTTCTCACTCTTGATTTTTGTCATTTTCCTGGTCTTAAGTTGCAGGAGTTCAAACCTGTCCCCCATGATTTTGTTGTGGTAAATCTTTAACTTGCTGTTCTGCTGCAGCACTGCCAGTGTCAATTGCTGCTGAAGGGGCCCCTGAGGCTCTAGCACACCCGAGCCGATCTCCTGCAAACCTTTTTCTTACAAAGTCAAAACTTCAAGTCATGCTTTTGCTCTAAAGCTGAGAATTTAGTAAAGCGCACGTGTTACCGTGGCTGCTGCGCAGTGTTTCACAGCAGCCCTGTCACTGGTACCTCAGTGAGATCTGCTGCACCCTAATAAGTGTCCAAAAGCCGTGTGGGAGCATTAAGTTTGTGATGTAGTGTAGCTCTAATCCAGGAGTAAGTCTCTAACCTGAGCTGTTTCTGTCGTGCTGAGGGCAGAGGTTACTACTTGTGCGGATTTACTAGGAGAGTAAACAATCAGAATAGGAGTGCCAGGTGTGAAAGTATCTTCCCGTGTGCTGTGAATTGGAATGAGGCTGCGAAAGCATGGTGTGCTCTGAGGAGGAGGAGGGCTCTGAAGCACCTGGTGGCTGACGCTACTGCACTTCTCCCGTGGCTTATCCTACCTTTGGTGGCAGCCCCGGCTTCTGAAAGACTCGGGAGATGATCACACTGTCGTCACTTGTCTTTGTCCCTTTTGCCCAGCAGAAATTCAGCTGCAGTCTGGTAGAAGGCAAGCGTCCAGGCTTGTTGGC
>JANRGV010000045.1:5158562-5187384 GCA_024734035.1 Alethe castanea | reverse complement strand
CGTGCCGTGCCCGTGGGCAGCCCGGGGCCGGGCGGGAGCTCGGGAGCGCGGCAGGGCCGGTGGCGGCCGTAGCTCTGTCCAGGGTGCTGACGGGCGAGGGCACGGCCCGGCTCGTGTGCAGGCGCTGGGATCGTGCTGTGTCCCTTGGGAACGGTTTCCATCCTGTGGCACAGCTTACCTGCATCCCCAGCAGTGCACGCAGTCAGTAACTTGTGTGGAGCTTTTGGGTATAAAACTGTTCCTGGTTACACAAACCATTGACCTTGGGGCTTTTGAGGGGCAGCAGAATATATAAGTTAATAGCACGACTTGTATAGCAATGAGAAGCTCATCAGACCTTTTAAATTAGAGTGTCTTTTAAGTAGTGCTTGTCCTTGAGATGGTTGCAAGGGCTTATAGGTTTTATTGTTTGATGATAAAACCCAGATTGGTTTATCCAAGAATATATCCACTTTTTTGGAATCATGCTGAAACTCTCCTCTGGCTTTTAGTGTGGAAGCAATGGAAGGAGGTGTTGTTCAGTTGTTGGAGGAATCAGGAAGGTTCTTGTTCAATCAAAACAGTGGCGTTTCAGTTCATCAAATTGTCTCATATCTCTTGGTTTAGTGGCATTTACATATGTAATGGTCACTGGAGCAAAACTTAATGGCAGTGGTGGCTAGAAACTGGAAAATGTTATATCTAAAATGTTCCTTAATCCTAAAAGATTTCCCTTTCCATTTTCCCAAGTAAGATTTAAATCTTACCATTGCAGTTGGTTGGAAGATCAGTTTTTTTCTTAAAGAAAAGTAACACTGAAAATGTCTTAAAGTAACTTGTTAGTTTAGAAAGTCTGCTATTAGAAACTTGAACTTGTGTAAAAATGTCTTACATTGTAAGAATGCAAGAAAAAGTAAAGAAAAAGTTCTTATTTAATGAGACTTGATTATGAGATGCCGACTGTAAGGCCATTTGGAAACTTAAAAGTCAATTTATGTTCTTTGTATGTGTAGTCCATATTAATGTGGACCTTTTTCTTCATCCATAAATAATCACCTATATGGGGAATTTTTGTTAGACACATTCCAGTACAGCTGTTGAGCAATAACTTCATTAAATGCTGTTCTGTGCAAGTGTGCACGTTTCGTGTGTCTTATAAACACTACCTGAGACAAAAATGATAATTTCTGGTTATTAATTATGTGATTAATTTTTACATGCTTTTTTTGCCTTAGCTGGAGATACAGATGATCCTCCAAGAATTACTCAAAATCCTGTCATTAATGGGAATGTAGCGATGGCTGACGGACATAACAACACTGAGGAAGACATGGAAGATGGTAAGTAAATATTTGATAAATGCATGGTTTGTTTGGCTTGTTTAATTTTATGATTTTGAGGAGAAAATGGTCAATCTCTATGTCGTGTGATCTGTAGCTCATTAAAAAAATGAATCCCTCTGTAGTTATGGCTGCTGGCTTTCTGTGTAGGCATCCTTTTGACATAGCTGTACAATGGGATTAGTCTTCTGAAGGCTTGGGATTTTTCTCTTGTACGCTTTCTAGGTACTCATTTAAAAATTGCAGAAAGTGCTACTGGCCATTGTTATGTTTTGTGATACAGCCCTTTAAAGGTGCTGCAGCTGGGCTTTACTGAATAGTAATTTTATCAGTTACACAATTCCTTCAGGGTGTTTAGAATCCTTATCTGTCCTGCTCTCTTGTCAGGTGGCAGCTGTGCTCTGGTTTTGTCTTTGTGTGGTAAGTCAGTGGTAACTATTTTGTTGATGAACATCTTTTGCTCTCAGTTCTGATGCCTAATTTTACTTGCAAAAGCAAAGAAAGAATTATGTATTAATGTCCTGTTAATAAAAGGGGACGTGTATTTTTGAAGTCTTTTTCTTGGTCCATTAAATGAAAATAAGGGTGTACAGTTTGTTGCAGAAGATCAAATAATTATAACTCTGGGTGTATTTAAAGAAAGGCAGCAAGTTTCTAAATCTGTCATGTTTAGTGAGAAAAATGTGCAATGGTATTTCTTTTCTTAGGAATGGATATGGGTAAGAACTGCTCATTTTGAGGGACGGAGTGGAATTGAGTTGGGAGAAAAGAAACATCATAAGAGTGGGATTTGTTCCATATTCCATGCTGTCTTGTCAGAGTACATTTAGGACTAGGCTTAAACATTTAGTTAGATTTGTGCAAAAATGTTGAGTGATTTTTTTTTTTTTTCAGAAAAATCAGAGTTTGAGGTTAAAGATAAATAAAGGCTTACTTTCATGTGTTCAAGGAACATAGAACAGTGATAGAAGATAGTGATGTTCCATGAAGAGAATAGGGTTTCAATTCAGAGCAAAAGGATGATTGAATAACCTCTGTATCATTGGATTGGCAAAGATTAAGTATTCTATGACCAGAGTCTTGCAATGAAAGAAAAACGTAGTCTTCTTAGCCTATGAGTTTTATTTGTGTGATTACCTAATCTCATTCAGAGGGTTTTGATTTATTGCTCAGAGTAAATAGGTGAGACTGAAACAGGGAATTCTGTTCTTATCAAAAGCTGTTATAAAAGATGTTAAATGTCTGTCAGGCCATGATATTTAGAGGGTGGCAAGAGAAGACCATATGGGTTGACACCAACTGGCTAGCACAGATCTGTTTAAGTTCTGTTCTTGGTAGGGATGTTTATATGTAGAAAGCCTGTAGTGTTTACTGTTGATACAACCAGTACCTAACACATTGGTGACTTAGAAAAATCATTTGTCCACTAGTTGGTCTGCATATACTTGTACAAATTAGCCAAAATAGGGACTTGAACTGCAGAAATAGCTGATGAAAGCCAGGCTGTATCAGGGCTGGCAAGTAATCAGATATTCACCTCTTCATTCAGAATAACATTGACCCTTTAACCAAAAAACTACTGTGAACCTGTTTGTGTCAATTCCCAACTGCTGGACTCTTCTCAAAACTGGGTACTGAAGGTATTGCACTGGGGAGAAGTGTCTGAAGGCATTTGACAGAAGGCTTGTGAAAGCTCTCATGCCTTGATGGACTTCCAGCATGGTCAGGAGCTTGTGCCCTCTCTGCAGTGGGACATCCTTCAGGGTTCAACTGGGATTATTAAGCAATACCCGTTATAGTTCCTCATTATCGTATTTGACTAAGGAGTGTCTGGCTACATGTTGGTGCTGCTACAGCTGTGCATTGACACAGATAGAAAAGAGTGTTATTGCAAAATGTTAAGTTGAAAAAACATTCCTGAAGACTTGCATCACATAAGGGGATGATGCCTCTTTTCCAAGTCTTGTAAATCAGATTAGTTGCTTGCTGTTGCATTATTTACACATCGATGCAATTGCTCTCTTGCTGTTTGTACTCTTGCTAATCTGGCTTGCAGCATGGTGTGCATGGGTAATGGACAGCTCAGAGATTCCAGAGACAGGGAAAACGGGAGATACGGGCTTCTCTGATCAACATACAGTTTTTTTTCACTGTCACTCATAGCAAGGGACATCAATCTGAGCTGATACAGAATGCATGAGGAGAATTTAGATACCTCTTCAGTGAAATTAATGAGTTTAGTGGTTCCTGTGAGAGGTGAACAGTAAGATGAAAGGTTGATGCTTCCAGCTGGATGATAGAAGTCGGCTTTCTGGTGATTTTCTGAGTTCAAGAAACTTTTGAGGTGATTTTGTTCTTCCAGCTTAGCACATAAAGAAATGACTGATAAGATTGGGAAAAAAAAATGCAGCTCTCATCCCCTTTGCTAGGCAACAGGCTGCAGGCATTGTGAGGCACAAGGAACAGGAGCAGCAGTGGACCACCAGCAGGACTTTCAGATAAGGCTGTGTTCTCTCAAGCGCTGTGACCAGTACCTGTTGCTGCTCTGTGTGAAGTCTTAGCAATTAAAAAGAACCAGCTGAAGGACTGTGCTGTGCTTTGTATGGAGAATGACTTAAATGAACCAGACTTTAAAAGCTTGAATAGCAGCCTCTGCAAATAAAGTAAAAAAAATAAAAACAAGTATCTGATCAAAACTTGTTTGCAAGTGCATCAGTATTCAAAGCAACATATAGAATAAATTCTCTTAGAAGTTAAAGTTCAAACAGAAGGTCCCTAGCTGAACATAAACTCACAGCTTGGCCATTACCTTCTGAAGTCTCATTTCTGTGAAGAATTGCAGAGGCAAGAAGGCTTTCAGAAGCATCAGTCTTAGCCATACGCTGCTATTGCATGCTGTATTTGGATCGTTATTAAAATATTCATAGAATATTCAGCCAGTTTCTCCATTAATAATTCATGTTTAGAATATTTTAATAGTTCCAGTGCACTTTCAAGGTATCAACATTTACTAAGAGAATAAAGAAATCTGCTTTTTCCCAAAAGCATCACCATCTAAATATGTGTTTCAGCCTTAAAATGATCGTATTCAGTATTTGGATCTCTGATTTGAAGGATCTTTCTTCTGTGAAGATGCTGAATGTGATATTCATCACATCAATGAAAAAATCTTTTCCACGTAGCAAAGACAGTCCATTGCCTGGAATATCTCCAAGTATTGTCAGCTGCATCAGGCCTTTTTACCTTGTGTTCAGTTTGTAGTTCTGGGATTTATAAAAGTCTCACTTGCCAGTTACTACTAAATTATCCTGCTGGCAGTTGCAGTCTTTAACTGGCATCTGGAGGACATGTTCATGATGGCAAAAAAAGGTTTTATTTATTGATATACTAAAAATAATTGTCACATTTGCTATGTACTTCTTTTTCTAATAAAATTCTTCCTTTAATCCATTACACTTGCTAAGAAAAATTAGGCTTACTGGAAAGAAAGGAAGGTTGTTATTTTTAAAGAAACTTCTATTTTAGGGTTGACCTGTGTTACAAGGCTGCATTTTTATGGAGCAGTTACTAGTGCTTGTTCAAATATTTTACAGAGAAGAGTTCCCAATTCCCTGGCGAGCTCTCATGCACAGGATTTCCTAAAAAGAAGTCAAGAAATACAGGCACACTTTCTCTGAAGCATCTGCAGATGCTGCGTGGGCTGCATTTTTTAGCTGACGCTGTAGCAGCACTGCTGCATCCTTGTGCTGAAGTGCTCTGAAAGCTGCAGCAGAGGAGGCAGAAGGCAAACTTGGCTCGTTTTTCAGAAGCTCAGACTGAGCCCAGAAGCACTGATATCGTGATTGTGAGTAGGGAGGTGGCCTCAAGTTGGTTTGAGATACGCGTGTGATGCAAGACTGATTTTAAGTTGTTAAATGTGTTACAGATTTGTTTTATCCTGGCTGCAAATCAAGTTAGAGCTCCTCTGTCTGCAGCCTGTCAGGTTCTTGGGTGTAGAAGACCAGCTCTTCACTCTGTCAATGGGCAGTGAGTAGTGCAACTGGGAAGAGAACATTTCTTAAGTAGGTGACAGACTACTAGTTAGCTGCACTTCCAGGCAGGGAAAGGGAGAAAGTAATCCTTTGAACTTTTGTGTTATTGTGGAAGCTGACAGCACAGGGCAACACGCAGGTCTTTGCAGGAGCAGAGGGGACAGGAAGCAGGTTTGGCCTGTAGTACCTTCAAGAGACTATTGGAATGCTAATGGCTGTCAGGCCATACACAAAAAAATCCTCTATGTTGCAGTTCAGGAGTAGGACAACTGCTTGAAAACTTCTTCACAAGGGAGAAGAATGATGAAATCTGTCATAGCTCCCTGGCAGTTGTGGATAAAACTTGGTAATTTTCTGTATGAAGTGTATAATCTTTACCTTGTTGCATGTTGTAATCAAGAGTGTTCTATTTTTTAAGTAAGGTAGCAATCAGGACTCACCTGTGTTTTGGAAAAATGATTCAGTGCTGTCTCTGGTCCTGTGCCAAGCTGAGTAAATGACTGCTGTCTGTGTGTGGAAGGAACACGTTTGTCATGCTCTGTGCCTCGTCACAATTTCACAATCTGATTTCTGATTTCTGGCTCAGTGGTGGTGTCCCTCAGTGCTCTTTGATTTTGGGTGTCACTGCATGTATGGCACACCTTCAGTTGTGCATCCCCTGTGGGTGCAGTGAGAGCAGCAGGGTGACCGTGGGTGCTGCCTGCTGCCCTGTGTGCTAGTGCAACCTCCTTGCAGCCAGGAGGATTCCATGTGGCACGAGTGTCAGACTGGAGAAGGAGGGGAGTGTTTTGTGCATCCCTGGGCTCTAGATTAGTTGGGATAAGGTTTTTCCTCCCCGAGTGCACTGTGAGGCGTGTCACAGTGAAGAGAGCCTGGCCTTGCACCTTGCTGGAGCTGTCACAGTCTCCAGCACCCTGTTATAGCTGTGTGCTGCAGGAGTGGAACAGATTGTGGTAGGTGAAGAACTGGGTATGTGGGAAGAAGGCAAAATTACTTTAATTGTGTGTGTCAAAATAAGCTCTTTGAAAAAAATAGTCTCATTTAATTTTGTGCTAGACCACTAAAAATCTCTAAAGTCTTTGCATAGCACAAAGAAAACAGGACCCTGCTCTTGAGCTGATTTTCAGCAAACTGATACAATTTTCGAAAAAATCCAACAACCAACCTATGGCATTCATCTTTTTTAAAATATACTGTTGCAAGCCAAAACCAACTAAAAGGTGACATGGTATCAACAGGGCATTTGAGCAGATTGTGAAATTCCATTATGTATATGGGTTCATGCAGGGGAGTGACTTAAACTGGGCTGTGGGGATGCTACACAAGAAGAGTTAGAGTGGGCTGGGATTTAGTTGTGGAGTGTTTGATGTCTGTCTTACTGCACCTGCTGCTTTAGAAGAAACTGGAGCGTTAACAAATCCTGCTGCTAAAGAAGCATTTAAAGAAATAGTGTACAAAAGGAATGCATCTTGCAGTGCTGTGTTTGCCTGAATGGAGTTTAGTGTTTTTCCAAATTAAGAAATTGAGATGTCAGTAATTAAGTAGTTCACTGTCCCTCTGGGATGGGGATGGTTTTGTTGCTTCCCATATTCCACTACATGAAACATGCTCATGTTACATGATGTTGGTAATTTTGGAGTGAAGAAGGTGAGGTGTTTCAAACAGTGGGGTGTGTGTGTGTGTGTTACAGATACAAGTTGGCGATCAGAAGCAACATTTCAGTTTACAGTGGAACGCTTCAACAGGTTGAGTGAGTCAGTGCTCAGCCCTCCCTGCTTCGTTCGGAATTTGCCGTGGAAGATCATGGTAATGCCACGTCTCTACCCGGACAGACCACACCAAAAAAGCGTAGGATTCTTCCTGCAGTGCAATGCTGAATCTGATTCCACGTAAGATCTTTTAATTCTTGTTCAGCTCCTCCCTTGATACTGGTTAATCTATTGCAAGAGATGCAAATATCTACAAAAAAACCTTCACCTCACTTTCTGCAAGAGGAGAGAATTCTTGCAAGCATTTGAGTGCCCTTTACCCCCCACCTTTTTAAATCTCAAAGCATGAGAATAATCCCCTCTTTAAGATGAGCTAAAATCAGCTTGTGTGACTAGAAGTTTGTGGTAGAATTTAGATATGTGGTTGCTGAAGGAGAAGTTCTTGACTGACAGGTTTTTTGGCATGGAAGAAGTTCTAGGTTTATTTCAAATGAAAGTGGAGCTACTCTAACCATGCCAAGCTATAAATGCTGCTCTATGAAATGTGTGAACAGGTAACTGCTACCAGTGCAGCCAGAGCAGGGCACCAGTCCTTTCCTGAAGTGGAGTTTGTCACTCATTCAGCAAGATCTGAACATGTGTGTGTTCTTGGAGTCCTGCATGCAAATCAGCACTGACTACCTTTGACCACTTTTGTAAATAATAGAAAAATTTTAAAAGCTACCTGCAAATTTCTGGGACATTCCTGTAGCTTATCCACTGAATCTGAATCTCGCAAAGCTCGTTATTTACTCTGAATAATAAGTTGCTCTTCTTCATAGTTTTTATAATTTAGAGGTGAGTGCTCAGGACAGAAAAAGTTTTAAGTGTATTAACAAGTCACAGGACATGTGATTCACATCCAAGTGTTTACAGAAAAAGGGTGATCTTCAGAAGCACCAACCAAGGTGTAGCTGGTGGAGCTGAGCAAGCAGTGCCACTGCATGAGGCAGTGGCAGGACCTTGTCTGAGCTGTGCCAGACTGATTGCCTTGCACGACTAGGGTGGTTTTGAACGCCAGTGGTCATGAAGAAGTGCAGTTGAGACAGTTAGTGTTGGGGAGTTTATCTTGTGGGAGGGAGGGGAGAAGCTCCTCATCCTTTCCTTACCAAAGGCTGAGTCCTCCCACTCAAGACACAAGAGCACTTGGAGTTGGCCCATCCATGTGCAGTGAGGCAGATCAGAACTAACTCATCTGGGAGAGCCGTCAGCTTCTTAAACCAACCTGCAGGTCACTGACACACTTTCTTATCAACACTGTTGCCATAAGAAAATCACCATTCCAGGTTCATAATGTGGCTTCAGAAAGCCCAGAGGTTCATGCCCTCAATAACAATTAACATCTAATAAGGAAAAAAAAAAAAATCAGTGTGTGAAGGTAATGTACCAAAAATGCCTAACAAAAAAATTATGTGATGACTATAAAAAGATTGGTTTTGAAAGAGTTTCAAGTGTTTCTTGTATTTATAGGTCATGGTCCTGTCATGCACAAGCAGTTCTCAAGATAATAAACTACAAGGATGATGAAAAATCATTCAGTCGTCGTATTAGTCACTTGTTCTTTCATAAGGAGAATGACTGGGGCTTTTCTAACTTCATGGCCTGGAGTGTAAGTAATTGGACATGTATTAATCTATTGCTAGATAGGAGCAGTTTTCTGTACTCCTGCATACTGAGATGCTGATAGCAAAGGGGTTTTTTTCCCCCAGGCTGTTTTTTTTTTTTCTATCATTGCTGTAGATTTCTTCTCAGTTTCTTACTCTATTAATTTGATTTTTGTAGAGTGCTCATACTGATGTTGTAATTTAAATATTCTCTCGTTATTATTTTCTGCCTGAGTGCTTGTGTTTTGTTATCACTATGTGATAGTCAATGACAAACTGAAGCAACAAATTTGCTTGCATTTCCATGTGTTCTTTGTATATATGTAGATGTATATTTAATGCCCTAATAATACCACTAAAGTTTCTCTTGAACTGTGACTTTTTAAACATTTGCAAAGGTTTTGGAATACTGTCCAGAAGAAGCAGAACATTTGATTACCAACTCTTACATCATTGAAAACTGAAAAACTGCTGCTTAAAAGGCAGGAGCAAGTTTCCTACACTGAGACACTAGAAAATAATTAAAATATAGTGAGCTGAAAAGCAACTGCTTTGGTATTCAGTTTCTCTTCTTTAGTTTATATAGCTCAGGCTTGGAAACTAGAAAGTGATATCTTCACTGCAGTCATGTTACATGTTCCACTTTTCATGTTCCTGTGTCATTTGTGTTTTACAGGAAGTTACTGATCCTGAAAAAGGCTTTATAGAAGAGGACAAAGTTACTTTTGAAGTCTATGTTCAAGCAGATGCTCCACACGGAGTAGCGTAAGTATTTTTGATTAAAAACAAAGCAATATTAAAAACTATTAATTCTAGTATTTTTATGTTGCTTGAGATCATTCAAGTATTCTGTGTTATTGCCATTTGTACCTCCCATCAGACATTCTCACTTTGTCACTATTAGTTGATGAATTCTCACATGGCAGTATTTTCATAGTCACACAGAGATTTTGTATAGCTTAAATTTCTGTTTGCATCAGTCAGCAAAATGGTGTGGAGCCTCAGCTTCTGTGTGAGCTGGTTTGAGATTTAACACCTCTGCAGTTCTGGCCTGACCATTTGTGGTGTGGGAGCTGGTGGGGTTTCAGGTGCCACCGAGTGGCTCTGCTGTCTCACTTGCCTTGGTTTACAGTGGTAAAACTGCTTCATCTCTGTTGTTCTCACTAATGGCACTTGTAAATAATGGGGTTGTACAGAGGTGCAGACTCGCCCTTAAAAGTACGGCTCTGAGCTCCAGGACACTCTCATAGGACATTATTTTTCTGCCATATAGAACATATTTTTAGAACAAGTAATAAAATCACTAAGCATCTAATTGCAAAGACTGTTGTTACTGGCAGGCAGCAGTGAAGTGTTGTTTATTTGAATCTCTAGAAGCAATGGAGAGCAGCACTACCTTAGAACAAACACTGTTTGTTATTAGAATACAGAACTTCCTTGTTTTTAACCACATACTATTTTCTAGGTGGGATTCAAAGAAGCACACAGGATATGTTGGCTTAAAGAACCAGGGAGCAACTTGTTACATGAACAGTTTGTTACAGACTTTATTTTTCACAAATCAACTACGAAAGGTAAGCAATACATAAAGAACATGAGATTATGACATTGACTGTTTCAATTAGTATTTATAAATGCTTCAGAACAGATCTGGGTGATCCTTTTGCCTCCTTTATCCTTTCAGAGGACTTGTGACTTACATGGTGATGTACATCGTACTGCAGGCAGAGTACAGGAAGCTCCTTTTTGTAGTTTGTGGAACATGAGCTTTTGTTTTCTGTGGAAGTAGGCAGAGCACCTGGAGAAGACCTGAGCTCAGGGGGTGTTTCTTTGACTGTATTATATGTTACTATTGCTAGGAATTGCTGGGGATGGGTGGAGCAGTTTAATCTTGCAGATAAAAGGTGGAAGCAATTTCCCTTTTCTGAAATAGTTAAAATAGGGAGTTATGGCTTCTCGGCCCATAAACAATGCACAAAGATACATGTTTGCTCCATCTTGAAATTCCTACTATGCAGGAGAATTTTTTGTTATTATCCTTGCCATCCTTGTAGTCATGGAAAGCATTATATTTTCAGTAGTTCAAACAATGTAGTTTTATATTTACTTTAGTAGTATTTTTTGTTTATTGTACATGTTATTTCTTTACTGGAAAGAACTTCTTTAAGTATCTTTTTAATAAATATCTCATCTAAAGCCAGGATAAAATACACTAGATAATGTATCATTTAAAAGCAGTGCAGTACCCTTATTGGGATTAAAACCAGAAGTGATGACTTGATATTGAAGGTGGCAATTTTAAGAGGAGAGGATGTACTTGAAGAGAGAAACATAGCACTATTCAGTGTATTGGAGTTTCCTATTGATCCTAATTCATCCTACTGTGCATTTCTGTCTCAGTGAAAATGAACTGTTCTAACTTGGGCTTTCTCTTATGTAGACTAGTTGTTGCAGTTCAATTAATATTTTTTTCACTTTTTAGTGTACCTACTTTCCACTGTCTTTAATTTCCCACCATCTTACTATTTATATCCCTGTGGCCTGTAAGTGTCCCAGTTGCCATTTCTTTTTTCTCTTTGCAATATACTGTTTACTCTGAAACGCTGCAAAAAAAATCCCATCTCAAACTCCAACAGAACATAACTGAGATCTTCCCAATGCCATGAACAACAGATAAATATTTGACTTGTTTTACATGATACACCTGTTCCTTTTTTACAGGAGGTATAATTTACTCATTCAGTTTATCACTCATTATAATGCCTGTTCTTTTTGGTCAGCACTCAATGTTTGTGCATTTTATTTTTTTGGACAACTTCACTTTGGTCTTAAGAGAAAAAAGTGTTTTTGTAATAGCTCCATCTAATGCAGTTGAGTAGTTTGTTCAAGAGCATCTTGTAGTCACTAAATCAATATGTACCATGAAGAAGTGAAGAAGAAATTATTTTTGTAATACAGATTGGTTTCAACTGAACTAATCTTACCAGGCATTCCCCAGCATTTCTTCCCCAGCCCCAAAGTAAAAGCAACTTTTGCCATCTCTTAATATCTGGCTAATGACCACATAAGAAAACTTAATTTACTAGAGTTGGTAGCTGCAGCTTCCTTTATGGAAGTGTTCCTTGATATCAACTGGAATGTTCAATTCTTTGCTCATTCCTCAGGCTTTTAGAGTCCCTCCAAACAGAACAGACAACAGTGTCAGTTTTAGACAGCTTTAGCACTCATTTGCCATTGGTACAGATCAGGTAGAGTCAGTATTTGCCTTGTCTGAAAGAAGTATTTTTTACAGTTTTGTTTCCACTTTGACCGAACTTATTCCTCTTAAACCAAAGTAAAATAAAACAAAACATGCAGTATCCTTGGTTTGCTTTTCACCATTTCCATAATTTCAGTGAATCCTCCTTCCTTGGAAGAAATAATCATTTCTGTTGCTGTTCCTTAGAGCTTTGTTCACGGAGAAGCTGCTGTCAGGAGCAGAGCTGGGGAAGCAATGAACAATAGCAAAGGCAGGCACGTACCTATGGAAAGTCAGGCCCTGGGGAAGCGTGGGTGAGGTTTGATGGAGAGGTCCTTTCTTCTCTGCTCTGCTTCCACATAGCACATGGGAGGTTCTGGGCTCTTTGAAATGAGACCTCCCTTTTAAGCAACAAGAGGAAGCTTCAGTGGTAGGGAATAAAGAAAGGAACTTTGACGTTAGAGCATATTATTATGTGTTGTTTGGGCCTGATAAATGTGTGCTTAACTACAGTCCAGTAGGCAAGGGGCAGTGGTGACTGCCCAGAGGGGTCCAGGTTTGACCCTGGCCTCTGTTACTTGAGTTATCCCAGAACTGTCTTTAGTGCTCCAGCCTGTCAGTGCTTGTGGCTGCATTCAGTCCATTTTGGAACTTTTTGCTGGTTCCCTTGCAAAAGTCCCTACAACACATAAGAACATTGCAAAATGTTTATGCATTAAAACAATAAATACTGGTCCATTTCTCCCTGATCTGGCTCTCCTCAAGTTACCCAATATATTTTACAAAACCTTGGAATTTCATGCACAGTATTTATTTCCCTTCTTTAAGTAATTCCTGGCTTTAAGCAATGTGTTCAAAGTTACCTGCACCATTCTATTATTGTATAAATATCTAAAATTTTTCTCATCTCTGTAAATATGCCTATACATGTCCCTATCCCTCTTCTGTGTTCATTTCCTGAGGGAACTTCTCAGGTGTTAAATGAGACTCTGCTTTTTTACATGGATCAGAATGCCTCACTCCTTTATCTTGAGATCAAGTCTTCAGGATTTGGGAGGGTAAGGCAAAAAATTAACAGTTTAAAAAGAATAATATTTTAAAAGTGGTAGTCTGGAGAAACATTTAAACTTAGAGAAATGAGCTCCAATATTACCTAAATACACAAACAGAATGAAGAGCCAAGAGAGGCTGTGTCAAGTCTGCTTTGTCATAACACATGCAGAATTTCCAAAGAAATAAAATGGGTGTTTTTATTCAATGACAGCTGGAATGTAGTAATTATAAGTAAATTGTAAATTATTATTTGAATATTACTTGAGAGATATAGGAAGGGAATTAATTGTCCAGATGGTGTATGAGAAAAACATTTTAAAAATAAGAAGTAAAGGCAAAAGATTTGATTTTGATTAATTATCAAGGTATTCTGAACTCCAGTTTATTCATTTTTGATGAAAGAGTCAATCACAAGGTTGATTTTTAGCCTGCTGTAGGTTTAGCATGTTAGTATTTTTTGAATGTATCAACATTGACTATATTTGCATTTTTTCATGACTTGATTTTCACACCTTGTTTCTATTTGTTTAAACATAGCAAGTATATATATATATTTTTGAAAAGCTATAAGATGTTCAAAAAGTTAATAGGGGCTGATGATAGAGTTTTACAAGATCTGTGACTTGGTCATTCAACTACTTTTGCTTCTGCCTTTGGCTAGTGACACCCATTTTAAAAGGTTCATAAAGCAGGTACAGGAAGATGTTTAAAGTTGACTCTTCAAGGTGCTGACTTGTTCTGGTGTTGATACTTTAAAGCAAGAAATAACTTTTGCTTGTGAAATCAAAGGTGTAAGTTTAGCTAGTGATATTTGGAGTTTGTCCAGATCGACCTGGTTAACTGAGATTCTGCATGTGGATGATAAAAATAAAGCAATTGGAAATTATTTTCTCTATTAGCTGATTTGAATTGTTCTGAAATTGAATTTTCTGATCTTAGGAAGGAAATTTTCATAATCAGAGTGGTCCAGCTTTACATTAGGATATATGGAGAGATGGTGGGATCTCCATTCCTGGAGATGCTCAGAACTTAACTGGATCTGGTCCTGAGTAACTGCACCTCAGTCTGAACTTGGCACTTCTCTGGGCAGAAACAGAGAGCAGAACCTAGAGTTCTCTTACAGGCTGCACCACTATGAACTCTTGAAGCTGTGCTTAACACATTAAAAAAGTTGAAGGTTTATTGAGTTTCAACAGTTAAAACCTGTTGCCAGTGATAAAATTGAAGATACAATTTTCTTCAATTTATAAAATTCGTAAGAGCAGTTTAAGCAAGTCTCAAAGGGGAGCAAAAGGAGACCTTTTTTTGTTGTCATTAGATGAGGTTGGGCTTTTGTTCTTAAAATTACCCTAACAAAGACTTCCTTTGACTGTCCTTCAGAAAAAAGTTGATGATAAATTTCAGCGAATTTTTATTAATGTTTCCTTTTTATATGTGTGAGTACTACTGGTGGTGTAGCTTGCAACTGAGGAGAAATAAAATTTAGAGGTTACTTGGGTTCATGATTCTGTTTTAGGTCATCTCTATTAACTGGTAACTTCTGGATATTTTTTTTTCTGTTTTTGACAGATTATTTTCTCATATGCTACTTAATATTGGAGCATTTAGTTTCATTTGTTGCCTAACCTCCTTCCAGGGTTATCTGTTTCTTTTTATATTTACAGTTATCAAATGAACGTCTCCCTTTTGTTTGCTTTTCCTTTCCCCTAGATAAGTTGATGTACACTTTTTAAAAAGTAAATCTCATTTCAGTGACTATGGAACTCTCCTAATCCCTGTTTGGTCTGTTTGTGTAATTTCTCTGTTCCCAATCCTTCCCAGATCAGTATAATCAGTGAATTGAATTGTTAAGCTGTTTATTTGCTGGACAGTGATGACATTAAGTAGGAATGAAGGAATCAGGGACTCTCAGAGCTTTCTCTGACATCTTTCTCCATGTGGACACTTCTCTTTTTGTTCACTTGTTGCCCTTTATGGTTTCATCTGGTTGCTGTTTCACAAAACTCGTGATTTTCAAGTCTGTAGTATTGACTGGTATATCTGGTCCTACTGTGATGATTGCACAGACATACCAGGCATGTGAAGGTGTCTGAAGGTGTTAAATACTTCAGTGCATTTACTATTCTAGGCTGGAATAAGGGAATGATTTAGATAAAATAACCATGAATGGAATCTGTTGTTCACATCTTTCTAACCACTGTGCTCCAAGAAGAGTTGTTCCAGACAATTAACATTTTTACACTACAGTACAAGATTTCTTTTTCAGACTTTTTTGAAGTGTTGATTAAATTGAGCTCTATGAAGGAAGTCACTGAAGAGGAAAGAGTGTATTAAACAGGATGAGCAATAAACTTTTCTGATACTAATTGAACTAAATGTTTTTTCAGGCTGTGTACATGATGCCCACAGAAGGAGATGATTCATCCAAAAGTGTTCCTTTGGCATTGCAAAGAGTGTTTTATGAGCTGCAACATAGTGACAAACCAGTTGGAACTAAAAAGTTAACAAAATCATTTGGGTAAGTTTCAGAAACTTGGACTATTTATTAGACTCAGGCTTCATAAAGCTTTTCTTTAAAAAATTCTTTTTTAGTAAGGTTACTCTTAGTGATGTGCAAAGAAGTGTTACTATAACATGGTGCTAATTGTTGACTTTCTGTAGTCTACTTGCCTAGGTTTTTATTTGTAGCCAGTACTAAAGACAGCTGATCGAAAAGGCAGATACTTTGGGAAGGGGAATGATACAGAAACAGAGCTGTTAAAAGCAGGGTTATAATTTGCCTGGGCATTGTGTGATACATTTGACTTAAGCAAAATTCGGAACAAAATAGTCATTGAAACATTGCAGTTCATGTATTGTTAATGTCTTTAAAAGATGGAATCTGTTTTAGATTTAGTGCAATAGCAGTAATTTGCATGTCCATGTTGTTGAACGTTGGTGGCTGCTCTAACATTTTCCTACAACATACCAAACACACAAGTTAGGGCAGAAAGATTAACATTAGTATAACCTTTATGAGTTTTCTCTTTGCTTGTCTTGTAAGTGTGGAGTAGGATTTTATTAAAATCTGTTCTAAAATACTTTCTTTTGTATTACTTTGTCTCACTGTATTTATAGGCTAGTCTGGTAGTAATATTGACAAGCACTGTTTATTTCAAAACACATTAGGAACACATTTTATTTCAAACACGTTTTTTATCATCTTTTTCATACAGTTGTCCTCAAATTCATTCTGCATCTGCTGCCTGTAGTCGTGCTCTGTCCTACAAACACTCTTTGTAACCTTGTGTTTTTGCAACCTTGACTCCTTCCCTTTAGGGGAATCTTAAAATTAAATCATTAGCCTCATTGTTGTCTGTTTATCTGTCCATGCCCTCTTCCTACTAGCACACTGTATGTTTGGTTTATCAGTGCTCCTGCTGTGCTGCTACAGGACAGGACTTGGTGATAGAGTAAATATTTCACCTTGAGTTAAGATCCCAACTGTCATGTTCAGTAGTTTGAAGAGGCTTTTCCCAAGGATGTTGCAGATGCTTAATTTTGTATCCAACAGCAGAATTTTAAATATGTGTTCGTGCCTGCTTTTGTTCTTGGAAAAGAATTTTAGAAAGTGTTTGAAGATTTAGGTTTCCCCCTTCCCTCATTGTTGAATCAGAGAGGAGTTTTTGGCCTTGGGAGTCCTAGGTGCTGGTTAGGGTATTACTTTTTATTGAGTGTTGTGAATTCCTTGGTTTGACTTCTTTAAGTAGAAAATGATACCATGTCTGAAAGAACCTTTTTTATCCTAATTTTAGTGTTTGACCTTTTTCTTTGGTTTGTCCTATGAGCTGGCTAGTGTTTAAAGCCTAGACAGTCAGGGCATTATTTTCTATTCTTAATTATCTGACAGGTCACTGATTCAGCTTGTTTAAGTGTAGACCCCACACAGTTATTGGCACACTTTGGAGATTAGTTTGCTGCCGTGTGACAGTGGGGGTGAGTCACTGAGAAGAGAGTGGGAGGGAGGATAAAGTCAGCACTGCTCCTGATCACCCTGCTGCTGGTTCCAGGGCCAGGGTAGAACATCACACTGAAGCTGGAGCCTACAGTCAGAGTGTGTTTCATACAGCTCAAGTGGTGTCTGCTGCAAAAAAAAGTTGTCAGAGACTTAGAACTTTAAAAGCTTTCTTGAGTTGAAGTTACAGTTCTCACAGATGTATTTAATGCCAGAACTAGAAACACTTTATGCTTCTGCTTTTATTGAAGGCAGGAGTGCTGAACACCCTTGTTGCAGTGTGCCATGCTGGCTATGAGGCATTTAGATCCTGCTGCCCTCACCCCTGCTTTCACACAGTGTTTGCATATGGACAGTTCAGAAAGCTGAATGCCTCTTGGAGTTACTGCATGCCCAGGATTAACTGTTTAGATGAGCACAAAGGAGCCAGTCTTTCCTTTAAATCCATTTGCTTCCTTTTCCCTGCTGAAATAATCCCTGAATGCCACTTGACTGCACCTGAAGGGCTCTCAAAAGGGAGGCAGCTGGAAACCTGCTGTGGAAACTGATGGCATCGAATTGCTCCCAAGCCTTTATTTAAGAGGTTTTTTGGCATGAACTGAGACTGGCTTGTAGACTGGAAGAGCAACAGCCTGGCTGTGGCTTCCTCAGCTGGCTCTGGGTGCCTTCACAGTCTGTGCCCCTGTCCCACACAGAAGGGGACTGGGCTCAGAACAGCTGCCAAAATGTCTCGCAAGTTCACTGCCTCTTCTGCCTACACAAATAAAGAACCTGTGCATCAGCCAGTCCTAAATCTCAGTCCCTACATCTTGCTGTGTATTACATTCTTGATCTACAAAGAAATCAAAAAAATGGCTTTTGAGATGTCTTTTTCCTAATTAGTAATTTTTTATTTATTTGCCTTACAAAGGTGGGAAACTTTAGACAGCTTCATGCAGCATGATGTCCAGGAATTATGTCGAGTGGTATGTTTATACTATTTCTTGCTGATCTGTTATGTATAAATGTCTCTTGATATTCTGTATATATATATATATATATAGTTTAGGACTTATCAGAGCAATAGTGGCCCTGATTAATTTAAATTAGGTCTCAAAGGCAGACTTTTTGCCTTGGTTTCTCTTTAAGAATGGGGTTGCTTGTGGCCTTTTGTGGCTGAGGAATTTGTAAAGAGTAGAGAAGCTTGAAAGTTGCTGGAATGTGTGCTAGTGGTACTTCTATAGCCATGGAGAGAAATGCAGTTTTGAAAATGAAATGCATTGTTACACCTGTGCGGGTTTCCAGACTCAAAGGAATGGAGTAGCTGGAGTAACCCTCAGTTTTGGGGAAAGATGAGAATTTAAAGAACTAGAAAGGAATTGCCAGTACAAATAGACTAACATTTCATTTTTGTCCAAATGACTTAGCATCTAGTCAGTTAAGTAGTCATGAGTGTGTGATGAATAAATTTAAAAACTGCAAGTTTATCTTGTATAAAAAACTATTTTTCTTTCAGCTGCTTGATAATGTGGAAAATAAAATGAAAGGCACATGTGTAGAAGGCACTATACCTAAACTGTTCAGAGGGAAGATGGTGGTATGTATTTTATACCTTTCTCAATAATAATTTAAATTAGCTCTTGTTACTTTTATAAAATTGAACTTCTGTCTTCTTTTGGTTTTGTTTCCAGTCTTATATCCAATGCAAGCACGTAGACTATCGATCTGAACGAATAGAAGATTATTATGACATCCAGCTAAGTATAAAGGGAAAGAAAAATAGTAAGTGATACATTTTGGTATGCACCAATCCAGTACTTCAACATGTTGGACAACTTTAGTGCTTGTTGTTTTCAAGAGGGTTTGTTGGTGCACAGTGATTGGAAACATGTGCTTTAGGACATCTTACTGAAAACATTTTCAATGCTGAGAATGTTTTTGCCTGAGTTACATTTCCTTTTTTTTTCCTTATTCCATTTGCTTTCCCTGCTCCTTCCTCCCTAATTCTTTCACTGTTATCTTTTCATAAAACTCTAAGAACTTTAGGAGTTTTCTGGTGTCGTAAAACTGTGCCATGGTGATCACAGTGGTATTGTCACAGTAGCTGTGATTTAAAAATCTACTGGTATTTGTAGGTATGCCTCTGCTATATGGTGCATTTCTTGTCATTCTTAAGTAATATAAAACCTTATTTAAAGGACAGAAATATTCAAATGCAAACTCCCCTGTCCTAATATTTCATTTGATTAATACATTGCAGGCTAGAGTAAACGTGCATTTTTTCCTCCTTCTGTACAATTCCCCAATCTTTTTCCATTCAGTTTTTGAGTCCTTCATTGACTACGTTGCAGTGGAGCAGTTGGATGGTGATAACAAGTATGATGCAGGAGAGCATGGCTTGCAGGTATTATTCTTTTTCATTTTTAATATTATTTCTTTATCCTTTATTCAAGATTTTATCAACTCATTTTGGTGATGTTTCTTCTTAGACAAGCTTTTTATATAGCTCCTCTTATTTGGTGTTGGGTTTCTTAAAATGGAGCTCAGCAATTTAATTTGTAGTGAGTTTTATAGGTCCAAGTCTTCTAGTTGCTAGAATGGTTCACTTTTCCACCAATCTCAAGACTGAGAAGTTCTTCCTCTATGAGTTGTCTGTTCTTCCATTTGTCAAGTAAAAAAGCAGCATAGCCCTGAAAATAACTTTGGAGAGCTCGTGTTTGTATTCTCAGCAAGAACACCAAATGAACCCATGGAAATTAAACATTTATGTGTGTGCACGTGTTTCTGAGCTCTTCAGTTGCAGTTTGCTGCACCCACTGGAGTAAGCTGAAGTCCTTTAAAAATAATGTTTTAGTAAAGCTTATTTCTGCATCTTTGACATACCAGGTTTTGTCAGTAATGTTCTGTATATTCTTTAGCTGTTCTTAGGAGGGTATAGCACAGTAGCCAAATTCTTGTTGGCAGGATTCAATGAACATGAAGTTCTTAGTTGGTCAAAAATGAGCTTTTACCTCCATATTCTCCCAATTTTATTTATGCAGGTAACTTGCTCTTGATGCAGCGAGGTGTCCACATATGCTTCTATGAGTGGCCTAAATTTAATTTAACTGAGCTCTTGTGTTACTGGAGTAGCTCATGGGAGATTAGTGCAGTATTAGGATACTCAAATTGCAGCCAAGTTTTGAACCATTCTGGTGCACATTGTACCATCATGTCTATAAAAGTCCATATGAAGAGTGTCTGCAACAAACAAGTATTTTGAGTTGCTAAAAATCCTGCAATTTCAACTCTCTATTTCCTTTAAAATGTCTAGGAGGCAGAGAAAGGTGTGAAGTTCCTAACATTGCCACCAGTATTACACCTACAACTCATGAGGTTTATGTATGATCCTCAGACTGACCAAAACATCAAGATAAATGATAGGTAAGTGGATTTGTTGGCTTAGTGTGTGGGTTGGTTTTTTTTTTGGTAGAATTTAGACCTCTGAGTGTATTTTACCAAAAAATAGCTTCTCAAAATCTTGCTTCTGACTAAACTCTGAGAGGCAGGTGTGTGCAGTCACACACAGTGGAGGCCCCCTAAAGGTGCACAGGTTAAATGTTGAAGTTCAGAATGTCAAATTGAATGCTTGGTGATTTGTAGTGGTTGTTTTGACCATGAACAGGTGACTGCATCTTTTAATGGCTTGTGTGGCATTCTTTGTGCAGTGTGTGGCTAGGCTGCCACCAGAGTAGGCAGGATGAATAAGGAGTTACCTGCTTGTCCTCCATGTGTTTCCATGAATGGAGGGAGGGCCATTTGCCCACTCACTGTGAGTAGAGGCTGATAATTTCTGGAGGAAATACATGGTTGGTTGTAAACTAAATGTGTATTGCAATTATCTCATTCTCACCAAGGTTAGATATTTCAGAGTAATGTTCCAATCCAGTGCTACCTGTGCTAGGAAAGCTGCATTTGTCTGCTAGAAAATAACAGATTTTAAAGCTTTTGCCTTGACACAGTGAATCCAAACCAGACCTAATTCAGTTGGAGTGCTTTTGCCCTTGTTACTGAGGGCATACTTCCCCGAGCTGCTTGAAAATGTTATTTTTATTCCATATTTAAACAGGAATTTATTTAAACTTTTCCATTTTGCCACTGTATGCAGCATGTCCTGGATAGAAATGGCATTGTAACAGTAACATGTTCAATTTTTACACTTTGCTTTAGGAGTACACATAATGTTCCACAATAGTGCCTAATATGTGTCTATCTTAACTAAAATACAATTGTCTTCATTCTTCTCAAAACTAGGTTTGAATTTCCTGAACAGTTGCCACTAGATGAATTTTTGCAAAAAACAGATCCTAAAGATCCTGCAAATTACATTCTCCATGCAGTTCTAGTACACAGTGGAGATAACCATGGTGGACATTACGTTGTTTACTTAAATCCAAAGGGCGACGGCAAAGTGAGTATTGAAAAGCCCCTAAAAGTATTTGTGTGTTGTAAATACATACTTGCAGTTTTCATAATGGGCAAATCTTCAGAATTCTTTGTCCCCTAAAAGAAGAGGGCGTACACACTTGGCTTTTAACAAAAGACTTTTTAACTGAGGAAGTCCCTTCACTAGTACGTGTTTGTGTTGATGTTCTTCTGCAATCAGGTTTTATCCAGCATTTTTTTGAGGCTGGCTTTGCTCAAGCAAGTAAAAGCATTTCCAGCCTTTCTGTGACTCAGAAGTTCAGCATGTTTGTGTATGTCCCACTGTTCCAGGTTTAGGTGACTTGATTGGATCGGACATTTATAGGTCAGGTGCCTCTTCCCTTGAGTTGACTGGTTTTGTGTGTACATGATTATTCACAGTAAGAGTAGAAGTCAGATTTTACTGTGAATTTGTTGCTATTTGTAATTTATTCTTAATTGGCTTTATTGTTTTAATTTAAAATTTGATATATATTGCTCTAAATGTACAAAGAATTACTAGATGTCTTGTGCATCACTGCTTTTTTATTTCATTTTACAACAGATAATGTCAATTTTCCGGTTCCTACGGAAATACTAGATATTTGAATAACAGTCTTAAGAAAAGCTTCTTGGGATAATTGTTATGCTTTTGGTACTCATTATAAAATGATCAGTGAAGGTTTGGTATTTATGGACTTCCTTATGCTGAGCACAAGTAGCAGGTAGCACAAATTATACTGAACTAGATTTCCTTTTAAAAGTCATGTTGCTTGAAAGTAATTTTAGTTACTTCAAAGAGCTGAAAGGCATGCCAGAAATAGGATTAATTTATCATTCAGGAGCATGTTTTCACGTGTAAAATCACCTTTCTGTGACGCTTCCTCCCCAGTGGTGTAAATTCGATGACGACGTAGTGTCGAGGTGCACGAAGGAGGAGGCGATCGAGCACAACTACGGGGGGCACGACGACGACCTGTCCGTGCGGCACTGCACCAACGCCTACATGCTGGTCTACATCAGGGAGTCCAAGCTCAGTGCGTGTCCTCCCCGTGCTCCAGGGGCCTGCAGGCAGGGAGGCAGGGCTGCTGCCCCTCCGCTGTTGGCAGTGCTCCTACACAGCAGGACTGCCTTGTTGTTTACAGTCGGAGCGCAGGGATCCCGCGGGATCAGCCAGCCGTTCTCTCACGTTTGCGCTGGGTCATCTTTTAGCTCACTAAGGCACCTGCAAAGTGCTTCAACCTTGGCTGGTTTGTAGGATGGAAAACTTAGTGAACTGACTTTGGTAATGGAATGAAATCAAATTGATTGTAAACGTGTAGATACATATATGCTTAAAAAGTGGAGTGCTGGCAAATATTTTTTTTAATTCTGAACTGAATATTTCATTCAAAACTCTATGATACATATTTCATGGAAGTAGTGCATTTTGGCTTGTCATAGAAGTGCTTCTTTTGCCAAAGCATGATGATATCAAACCATGTTTTTAAGTGAAAGATGAAGAAAGCTGGTTTTGACTTCAAATCAGAGGGAAGTCAAGCGTGTATGAAGAGGGAGCTGTTTGATGTAAATCTTGAAATAACATCACAAAATCTGCCTTATAGGTGAAGTTTTGCAACCTGTCACCGACCATGATATTCCTCAACAACTTGTAGAGAGGCTACAAGAAGAGAAAAGGATAGAAGCTCAGAAGAGGAAGGAGAGGCAGGAAGCTCATCTCTATATGCAAGTGCAGGTCAGCTTCTGAAACAGATTCAGTAACAACTACTTTACCATGAAAATTTAGAGTATTGAACCACCCTGAAGGCAAACCTTGATTTTCTTTTATTCTTAAATATTTTTTCTAAAGAACTGTTTGAAGAGTAATTATGATTTTGTGCTTTTAAGTGTATTTACATATGCAAGGAATCATAATAAAACACACAGTACTGTATGTTGTATTTCTGTTTTCTTTAGAATTTCTTGTGCTTATGAGTAAAAATAGTAAGTTCAGGTAAAAGGACCAGGTTATTTCAAATGGCTGCTCTGCCACTGCACTTTTATCTCCTTCAGGAATTATTTTCTAAAATTAGAATGTATCTAGCCATAGGCTGCAGGTCTGGACTATTGCCAAACTGAACTCATCAAGTAGAAGCAGGAGGAGAGAGTGCTTATATTTGCAATTATCTTTTTGGAAAAGCCAGATGGACTAGATAGTTATGAATTGCCTTAAGGAACCCTGTTTGTGGCTTTTCCAGAGCCCATCTGGCACAGGGAACTAGAACCCATTTCCATGTGCCTCCATGTTTCCTTGCCTGTTCTCTCTGGTGTTGATAAGCAGAGATACTGGGGGAGTCCAGCTCGTTCTGCACTGCATTTGCACTGAGTTTGCTGTGAGACACTGGCAGCATTGCACTCTTTGTGCTTCTGTGAGCAAAGAGTGCAAGGGAGCTGGGGGAAATACAGGGAAAAGGGTTCAGTGGCCTCCTTGCATTGCACCAGTCAGAGAATTATGTAGCCTTTTTATTTTCTCCAAGTGCCAAGATTAGAACGTGTTAGAGCACGTTCCAAGACTTGGGATCTAAGCACAACTGGTTTTTAATTGCTTGGGATTTGTAAGAATTAATGTATTGTAATTACTTGCACTGATGAGATTATCAATCACGATTTTTAAATTTCATTATAGTCTGTATTCTTGTAAATTTGCTCCCTGAGAACATGAACAGTGTTAGCACTGTGCCAGAGGGCCAGTGAGGTTGCATAGTAAAGCATGAGAAGGTATTACATGGTGCAGCTGGGCTAATCTGAATAGTAACCTTTAAATGTCATTTTTCAGATAGTGGCAGAGGATCAGTTCTGTGGTCACCAAGGCAATGATATGTATGATGAAGAAAAAGTGAAATATACTGTTTTCAAAGTATTAAAAAACTCCACACTTACAGAATTTGTTCAAAACCTCTCTCAAACAATGGTGAGTTTTCTGTAGCTGAATACCTGCATGTATTTTTGTTACATTATGGTTGTTTCATAGCCCTTACCTTTTCCACATATTGACAGCAATCATAATTTAGACCTTTTAACACAGAAGATCTGTTTGAGTTTAATGAAAGCATCTTAGCCTATTTTCCCCTTGTTTTGATTTAGTTTCCTGTCACAATTTTTATTTATTTTAGGGATTTCCCCAGGATCAAATCAGATTATGGCCAATGCAAGCTAGAAGTAATGGAACAAAGAGACCTGCAATGTTAGATAATGAGGCAGATGGCAATAAAACGGTAAGTAGTCACTGAGAAATGATATTACTTCTGTACTTCTCCCATGATTTTCAGTTCTCTTTAAGAATATCTAACTTTGAGACATAAGATTTTTCGTGCTTTTAATTTAAAATTAATTCATTGTATTTGGTGAAGTTTGATACTTGGGAAGACTTGATGTCTAGTGGATTAATTTGGATAGGTAGCAGGAGTGTGGTTGGTGCATGATTTTTCTGCTGTGGAAAAAAAGATGTGATCATGATTTCTTATGTAAGATTAAAATAGAAATGTGCCTTTGACAAAAGGGCCAAACCCTCTGGATTTAAGGAATTCTGTTGCCTAAAATATAAAATGTGTCCAAATACCACAGAAGACAGAGATTGGTTTCACTGCCCTTTTATTCTAAAATGAAGTAATGTCCTTGCCATTATAAAGGTAGCTGTAAGTAAACTTTTAAAAGATAAAGAAGTGGGTTCATTTTAAGTAAAACCTACTGTTACTGCTTCAGCAAAGTTTTTGGTAGTTTTATATCTGTATTTGTTTTAATAAATTTCATAAACTTCTTTTAACACAACTTTAAAAAAAAACCCTGTTCCACTTGTAGAATGTCATAAAGTTCTTGTATCTGATTAAAATGCAGATATCAGGTTGTATTATGTTCTTCAGAGACTTTTTTTTTTCTTCTCTCACATCTTTCTACATAGATGATTGAGCTCAGTGACAATGAGAATCCATGGACAATATTTTTGGAAACAGTAGATCCAGAGATGGCTGCTACTGGAGCAACATTACCCAAATTTGATAAAGATCGTAAGCATATGAGCTAAGCATTTCTAAAATACAAAATCATTTCATCTTGGGTGTATCTCCAAAAACACCGTGCACTCCTTTTTTCAACTATATTGTTGACGTATCCATCAAACTACTACAGTGCTGAAATTAGTTTTTCTCATTCAGTTTTTCCTTCATTTCTCTTGAAGTGGAAGACACTCTTTGCATGTTTTTAGACTCACTGTATAAATTTCTCTCTATCTTTTAAGGGCACCGAATTAATAAATCAAAGAACACGTTTGTTACTGTGTAAATAAAAGCATCTAGGTGATTCCTTCCCTCTCCCCCCAAGCCTTACTTAAAATTAAATCTTGTTTTTTAATTTGTAGATGATGTAATGTTGTTTCTGAAGATGTATGATCCGAAGACTCGGAGTTTGAATTATTGTGGACATATCTACACCCCTATATCCTGTAAAATACGTGAGTTCTGAATTTCAGTTTCATTGTAATCATTGAAGTTTTTTAAGTAGATTGGACATACTTTTCCTTTAATAATAATTCCATCACTGAAAGCAAAGGTACACCACAGAAGCAAATTCTTATTTCACCCAGCACCTGAGAGTTTTCTTCCCCATGTGGTGTCAGTGACATTTTCTGCAGGTCTGAGCCTCAAAACCCCACAGGTGGTCAGTTCGTTGTTGCTGTACTCACCAAGTGTTAGAGCTGTTTCAGACCTGTTGTAAAGCTTTGGGTTTTAATACTTCCCTCCAAATAGCTTTTCAAATAACTCTTCTACAACCTTTCACTATGGCAGCCTGAGCAGCTGCTCAACCTGAATCACGTGTGAGCCTTGATTTTCATATGGGGCCATTTAAGGAATTCTGCAAATACCCACTGACTAAAAATATTACAGTTTTTCATTTTGAATGTCTCATTTTGTTAACATATATATATTTAAATTTTGTATTTTAGCTGTCATTAATTATTTTTTTTAAAGATGCTAAACCTTTTCTCTGGGGAAGGAGCAGTGTTATTTCATCTCTTGGATTTTCAATGAACTTGCACGTATTTTTGTTGTTCAAATGAAATGGGAAGAAACTGTAAATGTGTGTCTGGTTGAATGTCAACAAGGGAAGCTTTAATGTGGAAGGCTCTCTTTCTCAGGCATTGTAGAGCCCAGGGTAAAGAAAGGGATTCTCTCCTTTCTGTGATTGGTCTCACTAGCAATTAGTGCAACACATTTCACATTCCTTTTTTTTTTCTTCCAACAGGTGACTTGCTTCCAGTTATGTGTGAGAGAGCAGGATTTCCACAAGAAACTAACCTTATCCTCTATGAGGTTTGAATTGATAGACTTTTTGTAACTTTTTTGTCTTTTGCATGCTGTAAAGAAAAAAAATATTAATTCTAAAACATTGTTCATAACAATGGTAATTTATAAATTATCAGCACTGGAATCTGTAACTTTGAAGTCTACAGTGCTGCAAAAGAGTAGCAGCAAAGAGTTAACTTCAAAACAGATTTTATATTAAACAGATAAAAGTGGAAAGCTTTAAAACAAAAAAAAAATCTCCCATGAGGTCCTATATGAGCAGCTTTGTTGTGCTAAACCTGTGTTGCTGAGTTGGAGGAGCTAATGCTGCTGACATTATTGGCCATCATGTTTTCAGTGTGTACCTTAGTGAAGTTGAGAAGATGTTGCATCTTCTCCTTCCTTCCCCAAGCCAAAGTCAGCAAACAAAATCCTTAGTCTGCTATGCTGTTTCTGCCCATATATATATATACACAATATAAAATACACAAGCAGTGAATCTTCATAACTGCTACATTTATTGAGTGCTGATGATGCAGATCTTGCCAAGGCAAAGTCTTGCTAGAGTAAGAATAAAGAATTGGGTTTTTGTTGCAATTTCTGGTAGCAGTCCTGCTGCTCTCTCTGGTGGTTCCTGGGCAGCACACATACTGCCATCCTAAAAAGCAAAGCTGTACTCCATGTTCTGGGCAGGTCAGGGTTACGGTGCCATTCCAGTTTGTTTACACAGGTGCTTTTTTCCCTGGGTCAACCCAGAGGTCAGCCTGCAAGTATAAATCTGTAATATGCATATAGATATTTAATAATACGTGCATTGGATTTGTATAGATACATATCTGTCCATTTGTTTCAGTTGAAAGAATGTACGTGTTAGCTTATCTGATGATCTTTTCACTATTGTTGCCTTTATTTTTGTCTTTTATTCTGTGATCAATGATTATTGTTCTTTATTGCAGGAAGTTAAACCCAATTTAACAGAAAGGATTCAAGACTATGATGTATCTCTTGATAAAGCTCTCGATGAACTCATGGATGGTGACATCATAGTGTTTCAGAAGTATGTATTTAAGGGGGCACTTTATTGCAGCTAAATCACCTGGTTCACTTTGAAAGCTGAACTTCCTTTAAGATTTTTTTATCAAGAGCAAAGTACTACATTCCAATAGTAGATGTGTTCTCTACAGTTCTCATTTGTTCATTCAAAGGGAAAATGAGCAAATATCAGTGGTTTTTAAGTATCACGTGCCACATTACTTGAGGAAAAGGTGTCAAGTTTAGAAAACCAATAAGCTAAAATAGCTCATAATATTACCAGAGTGTGTTCAGCAATGCATCTGATTTGTGCAGCTTTGTGCTGGAGCCATTGTAATGCAGGCACCAAAGAGCTTTGCAGCATTTCAGACCTTGGGCTCAGTACCATGGCCACTGGACAAGGCTCTTGGAGCTCTTTCAGCCCAGAACTACACTAAACTGCTTTCCCTTTTTGCCTCTCCCTTGTGCTCACAGTCAGGTCCTTACTGGTCTGTGGTGATGAGATGCTCCTAGTTTGCCTGAGCATGTGCCACTCTTAGGTGTACTGGTTCTTCAGCTGGAGACTTCTCCAAGGCAAAAGGGGAGCTCCTGCATCTCATATCCAATAAAGGAACCTTTCATAAGCTTGGCAGGGCTATAAATCAGCATTTCTATGCTCTCACTCCTGATGGTCACACCCAACTGTGTTGCTCTGTTTCTCTCCATGGGCTGACAGTGGGTGGAAGCCAGCTAGTCTATCTTCAGCACTCTTACCCCAGATTATGTGAGATGAATGTATTTCTCATGTCATGCCTTGGAACTCGCATTCCCAGTTACCCAGTTGGTGTTATGCACCCTTGGCTGGCTGCTGACTCCTGGGTAAGTGCACAGCTTGTACCCTGGTGCTATTTCTCTGCAGAGAAGTTGGGGTACCAGTCAGGAGTGACCCAAACCTGCCCCTGTGCCCACTGTTCTGCCTCTCTGTGCCAAGGAATGTTGTCCATCCGGCCTCTGTGCAAAGTGTTTGATTCAGGGGTTCATGGGAAGCTGTGCAGCATTGGTACAGACACACAGGGACGTGCCA
>JANRGV010000045.1:5139769-5158462 GCA_024734035.1 Alethe castanea | reverse complement strand
GCTCCTGCTGCAGAGGTGCTGTGGACCCCCAGGAGCCACGAGCAGGCCAGGCTGCCAAGGGAGCAGCAGAGCAGGCGGGGGCGCCGGGCCCTGCCGCGCACAGACGCGCCGGGCTCTGGCTCGCTGCTGGCTGCACCAGCCCTGCTGTGTACCAGTGCTGCCTCTGGCAAAGGTTTCTAAACTTCATCTCTCTCTCTCTCCACTGTTGCTGACCTACTGTAGCACATGTTTTTAAAAGCCCCAGCTGCCTGTGTGTGTAACATTGTGATGTGTAATGGTATCTTTTGTTTGCTCTTGTAGGGATGACCCAGAAAATGATAACAGCGAGCTCCCAACAGCCAAGGAGTACTTCCGAGACCTCTACCACCGTGTGGATGTCATTTTCTGTGATAAAACCATCCCAAATGACCCAGGCTTTGTTGTTACCTTATCCAATAGGATGAATTACTTTCAGGCATGTGTCCTGTTTCTCTTTTGTTTCCTTGAAGGAGTGGGAATCTTCAGAACAGGTCGTCCTTATTTCCCTAATACTATAATTAAACAAAAAAAAACCAAAAACAAACCCAAACAACAACAAAAAGCAACCAAACAACAAAACCAAGCAAAATAAGAATGGAGCAATTGTTGTGGATTTAGTGGCCTTTTGGCAAGAGTAACTTACTGTAATAAAACAGTTTCTTCTTCTCTTTCCTTAGAATATCTTATTCTGTGTCTACTATTCAGAAGCTAACAATACTAGTTTATTTAGCCTTGGGGAGGTAGGCATAGTGGATTCTCTCAGAATTTCAGTAGCATAATGTTCCTGTCATGGAATGAATGACTGTATAATTGTAGAGCAATGTCATAAATGTGTGAAACAATTCAGAACTTACTGAAAATTTATTTTCAGGTTGCAAAGACAGTCGCTCAGAGACTTAACACGGATCCAATGCTATTACAGTTTTTCAAGTCCCAAGGGTAAGATGAATTCCTTAATATTCTGTGTCTAAGCTGTTCCTCAAAAATTAGCCTTTTCCAGGTCGTTAACTAATTCTCTACCAGTAAGGTGTTACCTTTGTGACAAGCACAGCAGGTTGCTTTGACAGTGGAAGTATTGCAGTGTATGTCTCCAGATCCTCGAAGAATATCATGTTTTAGAAGAGTTCTAGTAAATGTTGTTTTAAAAATCATTGATTACTTCAAAGCCTAATGTTGTGGGATAAATTGCTAAGTTAATGCAAGTGCTGTTTCAGTGAATGCAGATTTCTAGAATGGAGGAGAGCAGAAACAAATGCACATAAAAGCAGTATTTTTGCTGATTTTACAAGTTTAAATGGACGAGTTACTTCACTGAATGCCCCCTCCTCAGAGTCTGCACGTGAGGTTTTATGAAGATGATGACATCTAACAAGTTCACAGGTGCTCAGAGGGATAGTTCTGGTTAAAGTGGTGGTTTTACACATTTGTGTAAAACTAGATTTGAATCTGTATAAAACTATAGCAGAAAGTAGTGTATTATAGCTCTGTGTATAGGAATAATGCACACACAAAACTTACAGTTTTCAGTGTTTGTGGAAGTGCAGATGCTCTTTAGTTACCTGAGGTTATCTCTCTTCATCATCAGTGAGAATCTGAGTAGCTCTTTGTAGTTCCCAGTGCTCTGTGGTCACTGTGGAATTTGCTGTGTCATATGGCTCCACAAATTAACCTTTCACAATCTAAAGCATGTGCTGCTGTGCCAGTAATTTCAGAGGAATGTGGGTCTGCCAGCCTGCAGCACTGACGCTGAGCTTGTAAACATCCAGGAGAGTTAGCACACACCCTGAATGGTTTTCTGTTCCCACAGCCCAGCTGTACTTAAAAATCACTAAAGTTCTGTGTGTTGTGCTGCTTAGGCTGTGTTAGCAATTATGTGAAACTGGAAGCCAGTAATAAAAATGTTCGTGGTGCTTCTTTTACTGAGCAGTGATGGATTTTGAAGAGATGGATTTTAAGAACATGTTTTCTTTCCTTCTGTAGTTATAGAGATGGCCCTGGTAATCCTCTTAGACATAATTATGAAGGTACTTTAAGAGATCTTCTGCAGTTCTTCAAGCCTAGGCAACCGAAAAAACTCTACTATCAACAGGTAAGAGTCTCTTCCTTTTATTGGGGTGAATTATAAAAAATAATTCTGCCCTATTCAAAGTATGCCTAAAGTGTTTTTCTTTTTTTTTCTTAAGCTCAAAATGAAGATAACTGATTTTGAAAACAGAAGAAGTTTTAAATGCATATGGCTAAATAGCCAGTTTAGGGAAGAGGTGAGTGAAGCCATCACACACTTGCTGTCATTTCTGTGTCAGACCTGGTGTGGCTGTGCTTATGGGTCACACACTCTACCCCTGAGTAACACAGAATAAAGCTGTACATGATGTAAAAAAAATCTAACCAAACAACAACAAAAAACCCCAAAAAGCACAAAAAAATGTAAAAAAAAAATCTGTTAAAAAAAAATTTGAAGATGACATAGGTGCTGACTTAATTTGTATTTTCAAGATGAGTGGTTAAGGAGAACAGTCTGGTGTGTTGTGTGTTTTAATGTGTTTGTTAATATTTTCAGATTTTCTAATGACTTTCCTGTTTCAAATTCCACAGGAAATAACAGTATATCCAGATAAGCATGGGTGTGTGCGGGACCTGTTAGAAGAATGTAAAAAAGTTGTAGAACTCTCTGAAAAAGGTTCAGGGAAATTAAGGTAAAGCTTAATTAATGGAAGACTTTCATTTTTTCTATGTGATCATGTAAATGCATCAAAGTATCTATAGAATTTAAAACACTATAGAAGGCATTATTAACAGATTGAATGTAATATTGTGTTAAAAGCTTCCAGGTTGCCACTGTTAATGGTTCTTCTTAACTATAAATATAAATTGTACACAGTTATTTATTTATTTTGTATTTAATAAAGTTACATTTTTTGAGTTTCATCGATTGCATTTGTTAGTCATGTCTTCTTAATTGTTTAAAATCCAAGCACTTCATGCTGTTCGTTTCTCAGGAGTTAGAGGGGTATAAAGTGAGGTCATTTAAAGAGAATATATAAAATAAACTCCACTAGAAACCTATATGTTGTAATGGCACATCCTGGCTTTTTGCCATGAGCCAGAAATAATTTAACCTCTTCTGGCTTTACTGCTTAATTTTTGCTAAAGGTTGAGTTTAAAATTTTATCAATACAAGAGCAGCATCACTTTACATTCTACACTAATCTCTCTCAAGGTTTGAGAAAGAAATGTTGCATTGATTTTTTTTTTTTAATTCACTTTTTAAAATGCTTTTCCTGTTTATCTTTAAGGCTGCTAGAAATTGTAAGTTACAAAATAATCGGTGTCCATCAGGAGGATGAGCTGTTAGAGTGTTTGTCACCTGCCACAAGTCGAACGTTTCGAATAGAGGTGAGTTGTGCTTGTCTTAGAGAAGCTTTGAAACCTGACTTTGAGAGAGGAAACTCCTTCAAGTGGTAATTTTCTTTTTCTGGGTGCTGATCTTCAAATACTGTGATGTTTGTATTAAGATTACATGATGATATTACATGTATTTTTAAAGGTAATGCTTTTAAAAAGATAGTCCTTTGTTCCATCTGCTTCCCTATAATGGTTTCATTCTTTCGATTTTACACATTTTTATAACAGTACATGGAGACTTTGTAAGAGCCTATCCATAGGACATTTAATGTCTTGGCAGCATTTCCAAGGTTTGTTTGAGAGTTCATGATAGAAATGTTTATGCTTAGAACCCACTTTTGTACTCTAATATTCTAGAAGGTTTTGTTTCCTTTTCTGTTACATTTGAGGTTCTTGAGGCAAATTTGATACTTAACGTGTGATTTTTTTTTTTCTGAACATATCATCATTTAGATCTGTTGACTTGCCTGAGAGATCAGAAATCAAAAACAAAGTTTCCAGTGTAAATTGTAATGAGGAGCTGACAAGGGGCCTGTTCTACTGTCAGCTAGTTCTGCACTGATTCAAGATTTCTTGTCAAAAAAGCCATTCAGGAAAACCAGGAGAATATTTCCTGAGTAGGGGAAGCTGAAGTGCTTTCATGCCAGGGATGAGGGACTCTGGTAAAAGGCTCTGTTCAAACAACATGGCTCTTTTATTTGCTTTTGAATAGAATTGTTTTAAATTAGTAACAGTACATCAATAATGCTTTCAGTTTCTTAATAACTAGAAAACTTACTTAAAAACTAGTTTCTTTTTGTGGAAATTTGGCTGATTGGAGTCACAATTCTCTGTCTGGATCTAGGAAATTCCTCTGGACCAGGTAGATATAGATAAAGAAAATGAGATGCTAATCACAGTGGCACATTTCCACAAAGAGGTTTTCGGGACATTTGGAATTCCATTCTTGCTGAGGATACACCAGGTGCAGTATGCCTCCCTTTTTCTCCCTGTAGGATTATACTGGTGATGTTTTCTTTAGGTACTGTCAAAGAAATGTATTAGTGCAAGAGATGTGTAAGAAAACACAGCAATTGTATCAAAGGTTCTGCCCCATCTGTGCCTTTTTATGGTTAAATCATTTCCCAGCTCAGTTCCTTTTGCATATCCAGGTTGTTCAGTGTTTCAGTGATCCTGTGCAAGACCTAGAAACCTGGCATTTGGCAGCAGCTGTCATCCCCTGCCCTTGCAGAATCCCCAACAAACCAGAACCCTATTTCCAGCAGCACTTTAGTAACTGCAGTGCAGAGCTGTTGGCAAAAGTGGCCCTGCCATGGTTGCTCTCACCGGGACATGATTATGGAAAATGGGGCTGCTTTCTCCATCACTTTCTGAGATGACTTTGCATTTCATCCCTTCTATAATTTGATGTGCTTTATCTGCTAGGGCTGAAAGTTGGTACAAGAACAGGAGCTAATTTTGAAGGCTTAATTTAAATTCTCAAGTTTTTCTGCGGTGCTGCTCCAGCTGAATGTCACCCTGATTCTCTTAATATCAATATTTCTGGGAGCAGTTAGCCATTTGCTTCTAAATTTTATCTAGTTCATGTATGAAAATTACTTACTTTAAAAATTTGGGAATGAGAAATATGTCCATATCTCTCTGCTTCTAAAACTCTAGAATTTTACTAATTTCCATAATTTTGATCAAAATGTAAAACCTGTGTGGTGATTTTTGGTGGAAACCATTTGTTCTGCATTTCCTTGTTATGACAGTTAATACACATTATTCATCTTCAAATTGATGGTATTTGTCACCTTTTTTGGGCAGTGTGCATAGAGAGGGAGCAAAAATATACTACAAAAAGTAGTAATATGCTTACCAAGAATATGGGGATTTTTTACAAATTCCTGTTTTGCTTCTGATTTTCTAACTTTGCTACTTAACTTTGACCTGACTTGTACATATCAGTGGCAGTGCCTGGCCAATTTATGGGGCAGTTTGCATAATGATGAATCAGTAATACTTAAAAGTTCCTGAATTTAGAGCAAGTTGCCTGCTGTTCTTCCATATTGTAGAGAATGATGTTGACACTTGTGTAATTTTGTAAATAACAGAGAGTTTGAGGCAATGTTTTTCAATGAAGCTTGAAGCAGGAAATACTAACAGCTTCCCTTTTTTTTCCTAGATTTTTTTGACATTAAAAATCTTGTTGTAATTATTAGGGCGAACACTTCAGAGAGGTTATGAAGCGGATTCAGACAATGCTGGACATACAAGAAAAAGAATTTGAAAAGGTAATTTCAAGTTGGGAGAGTTTTTATTGCTGACTGTAAACCCTAAATGAGTTTATTGTAGTAGGTTGGAACGCCCCGGATTTGGGATAAGTGTAGATTTTGTGTAATAGAACAGCTGCTTGACTGAAATAATGCTTTTTCTAGCATTAATTAGTTAGGGTGGGTAGGATCAGTATTTGTGTACTGCATCAAGAGAGAGATTCTGCAAAACATTAAAGTAACCCAGAAAAGTGTAGCTAGTGTGGAACCTTTAGAAGTCACCCCCACATTACTTTCCTGCTCAGAGCAGACTGTGACTTAGTCAGGTTGTGCAGGGTTTTTTAGTTGCAATTTGTAAACTCCCAAGGGTGAGAATTCTGCCCTGTTCTGGACACCATGTTTTGGGAAAGCTTTGCTTTCCTTGCACATAATCACAATGTTTCATTTTGCAACTTGTGGAGGTCACCTCTGTGCAGTTTTTTGAGAAGAGCTTGCTTCTGTGCGCCATCCTTCAGGGGGTGGAAAGCTGTAGATACCCTGTCAACCTTTTCTTCTCTGGGCTAAACAGAACCCATTTCCCAGAGGTTCCTGTACACCAGGTTCCCCTCCAGTCCTGTCACAGTCTCACTGGACTGTTGCTGCACTTGCTGCAGTTTGTTGCCCTGTCTTTTCCCTGGAGGGCTTGAACCTGGACACGGTATTCTAGGATGGGGGTTCATGATTTCCCAAGCATTTATTTTGTCCCGTTATCCAGGTTGTTGATGAGGGTTTTAACCAGGATTTCAACCCCTGAAGAATGCTACTTATAACCAGCTGCAAGTTAGACTGTGAACTTAGTCTTGAAGACCTTATTTCAATGTTGTATCCTACCACTTAGTTTTTGTGTTGTTTTTCTTTGCATAGTTTAAATTTGCCATTGTAATGATGGGCCGACACCAGTATCTCAACGAAGATGAGTATGAAGTGAACTTGAAAGATTTTGAGTCCCAACCTGGTAAGTTGTTAGACAACCTCACTTTTCTTTTGGCCTGCTGAAGGTGCTCTGCCAGTTGTTATTTGTGTTTATCCTTAACTCAGGATACAGAAAGAGTTTGTTTTTTTTTTTTTTACGTGACATACCTTTGATGTAGTGACTAAGCAGGTATCTATATACACCTGTGTGCACCCTGAGCAGTGTTAATATGTGTGTGTTAGTCCAAGAGTATGTATTTTATAGGCTTATAGATAAGTAATCTGTTTCCTTTTCAGTTAAAAGATTGCATATGAATGACCAAATGGGTCCAGTATCAGTATAACATGCTGTGCAGCATCAGTTGCACCTTGTCTTTATTGTCCATCTACCCCTTGCATGTTTGATTGTCATGGAAAATTAATTCTTCTTTATTCTTGATATCCTCAATGAATCTGAAAAGTCTAACAAGAGCATTAAATCTGTCAATTAGATGCTGTTTAGATTTTTTTTTACCCCTAAGAGTTGATTCACCAAGGTACGAATGCAGCTCCATCTAAATTTGTCTCTGGATGGGCTGCCATGTTGTTTACTTGATTGACATTTTAACCTCTATTTTCTTAGACATTTACACATGGGAGAAACCAGGTTAATCCTTCAGGAGTTCCCATAGGAGTGTTTTCATAGTCACAGAATGTTTCGGGCTGGGAGATGCCGTAAAGACCATCCCATGCCACCCTGCTGCCATGGATGCCACTCACCAGACTGGTCACTCAGGGCCCCATCAAACCTGGCCTTGGACACTTGCAGGGATGGGGCAGCCACAGCTCCTGGGCAACCTGCACCAGTGCTTCTAAATCCAAATCTCTCCTTTTCCTCTTGGGAGAGTTCTGTTTGGAAATGGCACCTTTGCATCCACTGTCAGGGATCCATTGAAACCCTTGAATTCATTGGGGTTTCTTCTCCCAGCTTAGCTGAGTGTTCCTCTCTGTGAGTTGCACTGACTCTCTGCAGTTCTATTTTTCTGACAATTAGGAAGTCTGGTTTTTATGGTAGGTTTTGCTAGGTTTGAGCTTTCTCCAGTTTTTCCCTCTGTGCTCTGGATTGATGTAACTAACAGTTGTAAAGAAATCCTGTAACTGTCCATTTATTTCAAAACCTGCAGAGAGTTAGACCTGTGTTATTAGTGGGCACTTGAAGGAGCCTAGCAAACAGTGCTTTTGTTGTGTGTGTAGCACAGGCAGGTTTGTGGCTTGTCAGAGCTGTGAGTGCCTGCAGCTGCACAAGTCACCCCAGAGCCCAGGAGTGTGGCACTGCAGGACCTCTCCATGCACTGCTTGTGAAGGGTCTCTGGATGGTCAGCTTGGAGGTGGGCATTTCTCCACAGGCAGATGAACTCTCTCTTGTGTGGTCAGAGCAGGCAAAGTCCTGATTTTATCCTGAGAGTCATCCCTCTTGGTCAGGGAGGAAAAGGCAATAGTCTGGAATGAGCTGCTGGATTTGGTGAGAGTCAGAGACAGGCAGAGACAGTCATGCCAAAACAGCTTGATAAACTAACCGGGTGACCAGGTGAAAGGCACAGAACATGTCACAATGTGGAAAAGGGAGAACTTGAACTGTTTGTAGGAATTGTAGGGAATGTGAGAGCAAAAGGTTTTAATTTGAGAGTTCATGGAATTCACCCCTGTGATAGACTATGCTTTGATAGATTTCTACAAATACCAAATTGTAACACACACTGGACTGATGGAACCAAAGCTGTGGCATTGTCGAGTTTGATTGGCATAGCTGCTGTCAGTTGTGTCCCTCTGTTTTTGCCAAGATACACTAACTATAGCCATGACTGCTGACACCAACCATGTAGGACCTAATTTCTATTTTCAGAAACATTCAAATTCTCCCACTAAGATTGGCAGTTCTCTTTTAATTTCATACTGACCATTTTGTCAAACAAGAAAAAAAATAATTTTGATTGAAGAAAATTTATCGCAAAATGCAGATGCAGGCAACCAACAAGTTCATGTGTTTTATGCTTTAGTGATTGCAGCTGATGGCTTTGAATTTAGAATGTGCTTCCCTTGCTGGGGGTCTCTTTAGTTTCTGCCTTTATCATTTCACTTCAAAGAACATTGGATGCTCTGCATTGAGAACATCTTAAAAGAGAATTTCTCTCATGTGCAAGAAGTATGTGGACTGTGGTTTTTCATGAAAACTAGCAGTAGAATAAATAATATTGGGTTGAATAAATGAAAAAACCTGTATATTTTCTTTGCAATCTAAGTGACTGGGGTTTTTTCTTAGAAAAGAAAGAGGAGGGTCAGTTTCATGATGTCTTAATTAGTGTTATTTGCCTTTTACATGAATTTAACAGATATTCCCACTTAAACCAGGTGATAAGAATAGCAGAGATAATGGTAAATACTGTTGGTTGTCATGTTCCAATGGCAGATTCCTCCCTGTTTGAAACAGGCTCAGCACTTTGGTGAAAGCTGGTACTTTGATGTGCCTCTGGCCTTAAGTTATAACAGTGGTTATTTTGCTTTAGCACATCCTTCAGTGCTGTAAACTCATGTGGAAGAAGAGAAGCAGCAGGTACCTGATGCAGCAGGAGCTGTGGAATGTGCTGTTGGAAGGAAAGCCCTGCCTGGCTGGCTCTGGGGCTGCTCTGCACTCCTCTGCCCTCCCCGTGACTCCCAGCAAACTGGGCTGGGCACACAGGAGTCGTTTGTGTAATAGAAACATTTTTCCAATTTCATCTTAAAACTTCATTATTTTTTTCTCTTTTCTTTTCTAGGCAACATGTCTCATCCAAGGCCATGGCTAGGGCTTGACCATTTCAATAAAGCCCCAAAGAGAAGTCGCTACACTTACCTTGAAAAAGCTATTAAAATCCATAACTGACTTACTTAACCAGATTGTCAAGGCAAGGGACAAAAATAAGTGTGTGTGTGCACCTTTTTAACAACTGTAGAACTTTGGTACACGTGCACTATATCTGAAGTCTTCAGCAAGAGGATTTGCTGCTGATGTTAATTTTATTTTGTTGAGGCTGTTCAGTTTGGCTTCTCTGTATCTATTGACTGCCCTTTTTGAGCAAAATGAAGGTGTTTTTATAAAAGCTTGGATGCCAATGAGAGTTATTTTATGGTAAACGTAATGCAAGGCAATTGTCAGCATAATGAGGGAAGAGTTTAGTAGAACAGTTGACATTGGCAAAATTATTTGTCTGTAGTACGTTTATAGATGGCATAGGCTGACTGGCTGCCCTTCCCATGTGGTGTTCACCATCACTGCAGCTAGTAAGTCTTATGTTTAGACTCACATCAGATTTATTTCCTTCAGTTATACTTTAAATGACATTTTTGTGCATTTGTAAATGCAAAAGAAGAACTCACATCATCAATAAATAGCAATCTCTACTTCATTGTGTACATTGTTGGCACTTATTTGGGATTTTTGTCTCCTCCAGCTTCATAGAATCTTTTTTAATAAACTAGTTTTCATTTAATTTAGTCAATACTTTGCATCCCATTTTGCCAAGTGGATGCCCCGAGTCCTAAAAAGAGATATTTGGGTCTTTTTATGAAATTTCCAACTGTTGCGATTGATTGTGCCATCTTCTGGCAAATAGAATGACACTCAAAAGTTGGCAAAAGCAAGTGAAAAGATTATAAATATCATTACTTTAGTTACCATGGGAAGAGATGGGGAAAACACAAGAACTAGCCTTTTAGCACAGAGGGCATGCTCACTAGTGTTTAGTAAGCTGTTGACTTTGTATAAAAAAGGAGGAAAAAAAATGAAAAAAGAAGAAAAAAAAATGAAAAAAGAAATTGTATATTTAATGAATGAACATGTACAATTTAACACTTGGAGGTTAATTTTATTGGGTGAGTCTGCAAGTGAATTTCACTGATGTTGATATTCATTGTGTGTAGTTTTATTTCAGTCCCCAGACTGCTTCCTTTTCTTTGGAGCTAATGCCAGCCGCGTGTCTAGTTTTGAGTGCAGTAAAGATAGAATCAGCAATTCACACTTAATTTTACATTCTTTTCCAGTATTTTATTTTGTTTCTGTAGCCTCAGTGTACAACTCCTCTTCCTGTATATTGCCTTTTTTTGCTGGAAAATGTTGTATGTTGAATAAAATTTTCTATAAAATTTTTTTTGATGAGTGATGACATGGACACTGAAGAAGATTTCTCCTCTCCTTGGAAGTAGAGTTTTAGGAAATGTTTTCATTCATGAGATTTTACTAAAGGTGTGGTTTTACTTTTCCTTAAGTGTTGACAATTGTATAATCTCATTGGTTGTTTTGGGGAAACTTTTGTGGGGGCTTCTTTTTAATAGTTTTGGGGTTTGGAGGTTTTTTTGGGGGTTGGTTTTTTTACATCCCAATTAGTCACATTTGACCTTAGCAAATAAAAATTTTCCAGGAAAGGAGCCATGTACAAAAAAGACAAATGGAAAAATTATTTTACTAGTTTGTTTGTAAAGCTTGTAGTTAAGAGTCTTTGTGGTAGACTGGACTCTGCCTGCCTGTACAAAATTTTGTGGTCCAGATTCTCAAGTCTAATATTATAAATGGTGTAAGTGAAATCTGGAGTCTCTAAAGGTAAGGTCTCTCTATAGAGTAATAGATCCTCTCTGTAATGTGTCCCCTGTATTCATAACCAAAACAGAAGGTGCAAGTTCTAGGTATGTTTGATTCTCTTTTTAGTTTGTATCTTGCAGTGCTTTCAACTGTCTCTTATTTTCAGTCAAGGCAAACTAGTTGTTTACTTTGGTTTTGTTGTCTGAGTGTGTAGGTTAGGATAGATGGAAGTGCTTAACTGGCATGCCTTAAGTGGAGAAAGCTTTCCTTTGCTTTGCATTTCCATCAAGCTGGTGAGAATTGCACCATCCCAGGGGTGTTTCTGCTGGTACTTGGATTGTCTCTACAGGCTTTCAGTAAATGTCACAATTTGTTTCCAAACTCTTTCTGGGAATCAGAGGCTCTGGTCAGCAGTAGTAAGCCCTAATTGTATTTAGTGTTGTTTAGACTGATAAAATTTAGCTTATATCTGAATGACCCTAAGTTTTCACATTAATTTATGGGATGGTGGCAGCTTTTAGGAACTTATCTTAAGAAACACAATCCTTCCTATTTCAGAATAAAAAGCAGCTAACAGTAGATTTTGGGTGCCTTTTGGGTTTTAGATGATTGGATTTTATGTGCTTCAGTATTTGTGCTGTTCCCACACTGGTTTGAAGTCCATACTTTGAGCCATTCCTTCTGCAGTTTTCAGTTACTGAAGGATTTTTTAGAAAATTAAAAAGTTTTGGAGCACACATAACTTGTTACTCACATGTGGAAACACCTATGAAGAGGAGGACAGGAGAGTTACTCAGGTGCAGTATGTTTGCTGAGTTAATTTAAAAAAGTTACAAGTATACAGTCTTCAAAATTGCCATGCTTTTCATTTCTTTATTCTGATTTTGTAATTATCTGGATAATAGACAGTGAGTGCATTAAATTAAGGTAATGGTAATGTAAGTGTTAAGTAATAAGGATGTAATTTCATGGTACACAGCATCAGAGCGCCATGCTGTTAACAGCCCATCCGAATTCTCCCTACAAGAATAGAGCCTTGTTCCTGTAGATTTACCTAGTGCCTTTTATCCTAAAGGAGTCCAAAGCGTTCTGAGATCTGAGCAGGTCACACCAGTGATAGCTGCTGACTAGGGAGTGACAGCCAGCCCCAGCCCCCTTCACCGGCCCAGGCTGGCACAGCGACCCCGACGAGGCAGGACGAGCAGAGCGAGTGCCTCCCATCCCGGATCTACCTCAGCTGCTGCCCTCCGGAGCTCCTCCAGCCTCCCGTGCCTGCTCCCGTGCCTGCTCCCGTGCCAGCCTCCCGTGCCAGCTCCCGTGCCAGCTCCGTGCCAGCTCCCCTCCCCTCCCGGAGCTCGGCCGCCCGGCCGCGGGCGCTGCGCTGGCTGCGGGGGCATTGCCCATGTCAGAGCCACGCTGGGGGTTGCTGTGGGAGAGCCTCTGTGAGAAATCCTGTTCTGTAGGAACTGTACATACTGTAAATAAAATAGCCCGGGTTCCACTCTGCACTGGTGTCTTGGCTCTTCATTTTGGAGAGGAGTCGGAGTTACAGCTCTTGGGTCACTCAGAACTCAGATTTTGGTTAGATCGAGTAGATGAAGTTTAAAAAATTCAGTCAAATCGTATGTCAGGAATGGCATTAATAATGTAAGGTGTGCTGGCCAGAAGGTGAATTCTGACTTGTATGTCAGCTTCCACATTTTGAGCTCTTGTTTTTCTGAAACATGTTGGTATTCAGGTGGAGAGTGTCACTGTTTGATGTGAGAGCAGCAAGTGTCATTTACTGCTGGCTGTTAAACCTGCCTGGTCTTTGGGGTCAAAAAAAGGGGGAAATGTTCACATGTGATATGCCCTAATCCAACTCCAAATCTGTATTCTATTTGATTTCTGCCCCAGGTGATGCTGTTAGCTGTATACCAAGCACAGCAGGAAATTATATATAGTGGTGTAAAAATTTCTTAACTATTTCTGTTAAATACCTCTTGCACATCTCAAGTCTTATCATTTCTTTGCCATGTGTATATTCGTGTGGATTTGGGTTTTGCACCTTTCCTGATTAATGTCACTGACGTGGTGCATTATTTACCACTAATTAACAGCAATGCTTGTGGTTTCACAGCCAGGTTTTAAAATGGAGCAAAATCTTAACATCCAGGAAAAAAAGTGTGAATTGGTAAAACCTGCTGTGCTGCCATCCGTTTGGCTGCCTTTAATCCTTGTGGGTTTGTATTCCAATAGGTAACAGTAGGTGGGGTGACCAGGGGAGGGACAGTCACTGACCTTGGTACAGAGGAGTGAAAGCTGCAGCAGCTGCTCTGGGTGTTGAGGTTAAACAGTTTTTACATGTATTGATTGCATTTTTTCACATCTCACAGTCTGAAGACGGGTTTCTGTGGTCTAGAGGCTGCAGTGGTGTAGGTGTTGAAGTAAAAATCAGTGCATATGCCCAGCCTAGCTTAGTTTAACTGTGGGATCAGCTCGGTAGGGGCAGTTTTGGATGCAGCCTGTGACAGCTGGCCCAGGGTGGCAGGGCTGGTGGGCAGTGCCGTTTCTGGAGCTCATTTCCAGTGTCCAACAGCCAGCACTTGTCCTGGCTGTGTCACAGTGCTGGAGGAGCTGCTGGGGGATCTGACCTTCCCGGTGTCCCTGCCTTTGTCCCTGACCCTTTCCCTGTGCCCCAGCCCATGTCCCTGACCCTTTCCCGGTGTCCCTGCCTGTGTCCCTGTCCCTGACCCTTTCCCAGTGTCCCTGACCCTTTCCCTGTGCCCCAGCCCATGTCCCTGACCCTTTCCCGGTGTCCGTGTCGCTGCGCCCCGCGACCGCCAGGGGGCGATGGCGGGCGGTGCCCCAGGACTGGTCACTGCAGGGACAGGGAGTGTGGTCACACTGCAGGGACAGGGACACTGGTCACTCACTGCAGGGACAGGGACAGTGGTCACACTGCAGGGACAGGGACACTGGTCACTGCAGGGACAGGGACAGTGGTCACACTGCAGGGACAGGGAGTGTGGTCACACTGCAGGGACAGGGACACTGGTCAGTCACTGCAGGGACGGGCAGTGTGGTCACACTGCAGTGTCAGTGTTGAGAAGGGTCTGGGCACCTCCTGGGTGTTGCAATTGCAGATATTTCGTTTCACAAGGTAAGTGACTGTAAAGTTCTGTGTAAAGGTAAAGTCTAATAACTGCTGCTTTGGGAGATGATGCACTGCAGTGAGAAGGCCAAGAGGTAAAATGAAGGCCTTGTGGTGGCTTGGTTCAAGCTGTGTTTGCTGATTTTTCTTATTTGTCTTTTTCTTTTTTGCCTTTTGGATTGTGGCTTGTTAATGTAATAGGGGTGTCCCAGTGACCTGCATCTCCTGCTCAGAGCATGTCAACAATGCAGACAGCAGATGTTTTCCCAGTATTGTGAACAATAACAGGTTTATTTTCTTACTTCATCATAAGAGAGTAAAGACAGTCTCATAACTCAGTGTTTGGTTAATAAATAATCAGCTACACTGTACCACCCACAGCCCTGCAGGGGTAGATCCTGCAGGGAGAGCAGAGAGAAATGAAATCCCAACCAGTCAGTTCCAGTGCAGAGAAGGTAAGAGCTTCTCTGGAACATCCATGTGCAGACCTTGCTTAATGGTGGGCTGAGAGGTCCAGAGCTGTGTCCCAGCTGGGTGGGAGATTTGAGAGGAGCTGAAGTACTCAGCAACTGGAAACTTCACAGCACAGGGCAGCAGATCAAATGGAACATAAATACTGCAAATTACTCTTGGAAGTGTTTTTTGTTTTAAAGCCAGTCCAGCCATGTGGTGGTAAACTGGAGCTTACCAGGTGGGTTCACCAGCAAGGGAGCTGCACAGTCCTGTGGGTTTCCTAGCAGTAGTTTCATGTGCAGAATCTTATGCCATTAGGAAATGGAGGCTTTACATCGTCTGGTTGCATAAACTTTGTTTCTATAGTCTTTTGTATCTATAAATGTGAAATTGGCAGCATGGGCAGTAATGATCTGCATCCTTGAAGACCTTCACAAACAGAGGGACGAAGCAGCATCCGAAGCAGCACCTGGAGCCAAAGAGAGATGGACATGCACAGAATGATTACTGGCTTTCCTGTTCTGCTGGCCACAGCTGGCGTTTTCCCCTGCCTTGTTCTCTCTGCCTTTCACTGTGTGAATCCACTTCTTTCCCAAGTCTATTAATGTGTCTTCCAAAAAATTAATCTTCTTCGCTTCTGACATCTTATGCATGAGTCTGTTTCTGAGCCTGATCCTAAATTACAGCTGGGAAGTAGACAACGTGCTAATTTCTGCTTGTCTTATGAAAAGTGAAGCATACTGTGTTAAATTTAGCAAGTTTGCATCCCCTGTAGCCATGATGACTGTATCTAGAAAGGACAGGATGGCTTCTCATCAAGTGGAGAAGGGCAAACTGTCTGTAGAAGCACTAACTAGACTTCTGATTTTTAATTACTCATTTTTGACCTTCTGTTATGCTGAATGTGCACAGTGCCCATGAAAACTTACCCAACCATGCAGAGGCTGGTGCACAGGAGGTAGGACAGCTTGCCCAGTCTGTAGGTGACCTGGGTGGTGATGTGCTGGCGGCAGGAAGGACAGATTGTGGATGTTGGTTTGCTGGAGAAGATCCCTGCCACAATGATGGGAGGCTGGGGCACCAAATAAACTGAGTTCAGGAGAGGAGAAACAGCCAAATTAGAAGCACAGGAAATATTTTGCAAGTTATAAAACCTTAATTGGGAAAATGTGGGTTCTTAATGTGGCATCCACATTATTATTGTTAATTTCAGGTTTATCCTAAGAACCACTGTTGTTGTGGGTATCCCAATACACTGCACCTAAAGCCAGTGTTTGCTTGGATAAGGACACACACAGGGAATTGTCTGTGGGATAACCCCAGTCAGGCAGTCCCCACCACCCTCTGGAGGATGTACTGACACTGGGGATTTGTCTTCTGACATTTAAATTAACATGAAAATACTTGTTCTCCCTGAAGAAGGGATTTGAAGGATGTTGAGGAACTTTCTGGATCAACTTTTCAGTAGTTATGAGAAACTCATCAAAGCAGTTACTCTTACACCTAAATGCCATCAAACAGCTGCTGGTGCTGTCCCCAGTTAGTCTCTAGCTCATGTTTTTGCAGTCCAGACTTGACTATCATATTCCCTGACAAGCATGCCCCTTGTAGGTACACGAGGAATATTTTTTCAGAAATATTTTCAGTAAAAAAAAAAGACATTTAAATGATGCTAAAACATATTTAGGGTACAGCTTCACACTGTAGCCTGAGGCAAAACATGAGGAGTGGGAAGGTATCTGTTAGATAGATAGGATAGAGCATGTCTGAGCTCAAGGGCCTTCTGATTTTAGGGATATTTTAAAATGTATGCCTCCTTTCCTCCTATATGAGGTGTTACTGACTGTTCTTCAAAGCCTTTCCTCAGCATCTCCTTTGAGCTTCTCCACTTCCAAAGGTGACCAGCACAGGAACATGGCCTTAAAAGTATTTGTTCTGAAAGCCCTGGCTTTGGGCATTTTTGGTTTGTTTTTTATTTTTCTTTTTATGGGTATTTGAGTAGATTGGCTAATGCTGGAACAGTCAAGTCTGAGTCCCCAGTCTTAGTTTATCTTTTGACATTTCTGTGGAAATTTTCCAGCTTCTGAGACTGTGATTGGGTCAGAACCTCCCACCCTCTCTGTGCTGTTGAACCTGAACACATTTATTTCCCTCTGGCTGGGTGCAGCACCAGCCCGGGGCTCACCAGGCTCCTCCACAATGGTGGTTTCTCGGTAGGAGTAAGGTGGGGGAGAAGGGTACTCATATCCTCCTGTGCAAAGAAAAACAGGGCAAAATGTCAAAGTGCCAACAGCTTCTGCCTCCCAAAACCCCGTGGAGTGACACAGAGGGGCCTCGCAGGGAGAAACAGCCCTGAACTGATTCGTGGCTCTGCAAAGCCAAAAGAGCCTGCAGTGACTGCTGGCCTCACTTTTATTATAAAAGCTGAGAAATCAAATCATATTTTAGGAAAGGCAGCAACGCCATCAGTACAGCACAACACTGACATGATACTCAGTCTTAATTTAAGGAGTCCACTGGTAAAGGACCCGCAGTACTTTACCTTCAGTGCTAAGTACCCTTACTATGAGTATTTAGAACCTTTTACTAGTTTAAACTTTATCAGCTTCTGACAAAGTTGTTTCATCATACTCTTTGTCCTAGAAAAAAAAAGTTAAAATATCTTTTTCCTTTTGTTTTAGGTGAAGGGAAGCTGGTGACTATGACATCTCAAGCTTTTTCAGTTTGGTAGTCTTTCAAATTAACAATGCTGTCAGCCTACCTGAGGTCAAATAAATGACTATGAAAAAAAAAATACATTCATGAATAAATTCAAAGTAAAAAGCTTTACAGCCTGCTAGCATGGATGTGGTACCAAACAACTGGACTGAGGCAGGACAGTCCCAAAGAGAAATCTTGGTAGGTGGAGTTGGACAGCATTGGAGAAACTCTCGTACCAAGCTGGGAGTCCAGCCTGCGCTCAGATTTTCACATGTGCAACCATGGAATGAGCACACAGAGATACAAATGGAGTATAAAACCAGATTTTTCCAGAGTGAGATAAAATACAGTGGCAAGGGTGAAGAAAATGTTAACAATATATTTTTTGATAGCTTGCCAGAAGTGGTAGAGAATTGCAATGGGATTTGAGTTTTGTGGTGGTGGGGGGCTGGTGTTAAGTTTTTGGTTTTGAAAAGTTTTGTTTGATTTTTTTTGTTTGGTTTTTAGGGGGTGTTATTTGTAGGGAAAAAATTGTAAAAAAAAATCTAAAAAACAATTTTAAATCTAAATACTTTCCTTCCAATCTAGAAAAGGAATGTGCTTAGCACAAGTGAGTTCGATGAGTTCGATGTGTTTTAATGAAGGATCTGCTTCCTGCACAAGAGCAAGACCCTGGCATTACCTTTCTAGTTCTTTAAATCCTCATCTTTCCCCTAAACTGAGGGCTACTCCAGCTATTCCATTCCTTTGAGTCTGGAAACCCGCACAAAAAAGCCAGTCCTCTGTAAAACTAATGACAATTGAAGCAGGACACAGCCCATCCACGTACAGAGTTTGCTGGCTGAGCATTAGCACGGTAGGAATGTGAAATCATCGCAGCAATACAGCTGCAATAAAGCATGTTTTTTTAAAAAAAATTATTAACTAAATCAACAAAAATATTGCCATTTTGATGATGTTTCTATTAGGGGATCCTATCCCAACCCTGGGTTTTATTAGCCGGCACAGACTCTTTCTAAACCCACCACATCCTGGCAAGGCTGGACCCTAAATGTGCTGGGTGATGCGCTGGAAAGCCAAGCCCCAGTGATCCCCAGGATCCCTTTCCCATCCCCAGGATCCCTTTCCCAGCCCCAGGATACCTTTCCCAGCCCCAGGACCCCCTTCCCCATCCCAGGACCCCTTTC
>JANRGV010000045.1:5121577-5139119 GCA_024734035.1 Alethe castanea | reverse complement strand
CAGGACCCCGTTCCCATCCCAGGACCCCTTTCCCACCCCCAGCCCCGGCCCCCGTCGCCAGCCCCTCTCACCCTCCTGGCCGAAGCCCGGCGCGCAGGGCTCGGGCCGGTAGCGCTCGTGGTGCGGCTCGTACATGACCATGGGCACATCCCGGCACTGCTTCTCTCCAGACATCTCCGCGGCTGCCCTGCCCGAGCGAGGCACAGTAAAACCCTCTGTGCGCCACTCTCCGTGCCCGCAGCTCATTCTCTAGCTCCTGCTCCCCAAACTCAGGGGCTGCTTAGAGGGAAGTGAGCGGTTCTCACACTCTGGCTTTTTGTAGGCTGGAGAGCAGCCAGCTCCTGTCACACCTCATGATAGGGAAGGTGATGAGCAGAAAATACCATCTTAATGCATTTCTTTGTGCTGGGAACCTAAAAATGTTCCCCCAGAAAACGCTATTCGAAGTGCGACTGAAAGAGCTACCTTTGCAGAAAAGTTAACCTGTTCTTTTTTCTATGGATCGTCAAAGCGATCAAGGAAGGGAAGAGCACACTTGGAGCACCCGCGGAAAACCTTCACGTGTGATTAAGGCAGTGCAATCAGGGCAATTCGGATCTGTCTTCCTTCGGGTTATTGTGCAACCTTATCGCCACTGTTATCGTGCCCAGTCGTGTCCTGTGAAACTATTGTCTCATCGGTAGGTGACAGGCTTTTGTTGGGAAACATCCTTATTGCGGATGACTGCGCTGCCCGAGGCTCTGAGCAAGATGAGGCCACAAAATGTGTGTTTGCAGGTGTTAGCCGGAGCTGATCCTCGCCAGAAAGGCTGGTGGGAGGAAGAGGACGCGGATGGAGATGTGTGTTTGTATTGCTGTCAGACGAAAGGTGTTAATTATTCCTTGCTGCCCCTAGAACCAGTATTAACTGGTTGGTTTCTTACTGACATTTACTCTAAGTGTCCCTTGCAGAAGAAGGGCACAGCCTTTCAGCACAGGTCAGTGAGTGTTTTGGGAGAAAAGGGGAAAAGGGAGCACTGATGCACGAACTGCACGAATATGTCAGATCAAAGAACAGCAGCAGAGGAATTACTCCCAAGGCAGGATGGTCTCAACAAGTCTGATTGCAAGGAGTGCTGGAGCCGCAGGACAAAAGAGGAACCACCAGTAGAGATGAGATAAAGCATCAGCCCATCAGGGAGATTAAAAAAACGGAATTTGAAGATATCGCCAGGGATGATGTGCCAGAATTTTCACAAATCTGGATGAACGGCAGGTGATAAGAAAAGCGGTAGCAGAATGAATCATAAAGGGAAAAGGTGGGATGGTGTGGAGAAAGAAAAAAACCAGAAATACAGCATTGGCCATGTCAAGGCCAAAGATGCTGAAGGAAATTGCAAATACTTGGATTGGAGAGGATGGCTGGAGAAGGTGCATCTCGGTATGGTTGTTATAAAGGAGATAAAAAGGGGGATTGGGAATGGCAGAGGTGTTAATAGGCCATTGTTAAAGCTTCGTTAGGATCCCACTGAGAAGAAAAAAGGTGAGAGTCAAGGGAATTTGGGTAGGATGGAGCTGTGAGACCAAAGGAGAAGAGACAGTTTCTCAGCAGTGACTGTGGGCTCAGGAGTGCGGTGATAGATAATTCACTTTAGCCGGTGTTGGCCAAGAGCTGTTCCCCTGGGACAGGGATTAGTGTGGGAATTACAGGGAGTTTCCAAGTTTTTGTCTTATTCCTATCCTGGTATGCTAAATACTGGGTGGTGTCCATTTGGGTGACACTTCTGCAGGATCCATCTCGCTGTGAAACAGGAAAAAGAGGAAAGGGCTTTTGAATTCCATCCAGTGCCTGTAAGCCCAGGCGGGCGCCTGCGAGAGGCACAGGGTAGGAGGGAATAATAATGGCCAAGGCAGTGAGAACTTGCCAAGTTAACTGCAGAGCGCAAGCACACTCTGACTAATCCTGGCTCCACCCAGCGAGGCACCAGGATAACATCAGCAGGCAAATGTGGAGGGCACGAGGTGCCAAAGTGAATCAGCAGCAGAGCAGGGAATAGCGCGGGCTGCCAGCTTTGTGTTTGATCTCTCGGAGCTGCGGGCTGGGGCTGGGGCTGGGGCTGGAGCCCCGGGTGTGCTCGCTTTGGGCTCCTTGCCCTGCTGTGGGTGCCGGGAGGGAGGGGGAGCTGCCCCAGGGCTGGGAGCGCTCCGCTCCTCCTGAGCCTCCCCAGCTGTGCGGACCGAGCACCGCGGGCTCGGGAACCTCTGGGGCAGGATGCTGCGCCTCCAGAGGCACAGGAAAGGCATTTTCTAGGGCTGTTGATGGGACTCTGCAGACCCTTTGATTTGGCACAGAAGTGCCTGCTCTCGGTTCTTGGTCCCAGCCGGGTATAAGGTGCCGCAGAGCCCTTTAGCACTGTGACTCCCAAACCTGTCGGTGTTGTTGCCATAAATTAGAGCAAGCGATTTCCCTCTTTTTCAGATGTTAGAGAGGAAGATATGGGAGAGAACAGTGTAAGTAGCCCTGGAGGAAAACGTGCGGCGAAATATCAGGAAGCAGTTCTTGAAGAGCATGAAAATGCCCTATAAACTTGGCTAAAGTGACTCCAGGGGGGTCTCAATTTACAGCTTAGGAGGGATGTGAGCTGCCCTCTCTGCAGCCACCCTGAACAAACAGAGCTCTGTGCGAGGGCAAGGCAGCCCGCAGATACAGTACCGATATAACACTGATATAACATTGATATAACACCCCAAGGGCTCTCCTGGGGTGGGCTCTGCCTTTGTCCGAAGCAGATTGACTCAAATTACCGCAAACTGCTGTATTTGCAGGCAGAACTGCGTAGTCCCAGGGGCACCAGAACAATTCCCTGTCTTCTCTCAAGGTTTAGTCTCGCGTTCATATGGATATGAACTGGTTTGCATTGGAAAATAAAGCTGACTTTAAGTCCTTTAAGTGGAAATCAGTATTTAAAGAAAGGAGTAAATCACACCCTGAGGCATATGCACAAAGAGCCAATTCAGTGAAAGTAAGGTGCAAATGACAAAGTCTTTCTGTTCCGGGAAGGAGAGATTCCAGGGGAGGATGGGCAGGCAGTTCCATCACCTTCCCCTGATTTGCTCCAGGGTCTTTTGTTTGGGTGTGAAGAGCAGCCTGATGCAGCAGGCAAAGCTGAAGAGCTGTGAAATTCCAGGGCTCAGCCCCACTCTCCAGCTCCCACTCTGCACATCCCTCCTGAGTGTCCCTGCTGGCTAAATAACCCCATAGGTGGGATTAATTCGAAGTGTGCCTGCAGGAGCACAGGCACTGCCATCTCTGCTTGGAAAGGGCTTTCATTCGAAAATACAAGTTCCCTAAAGTACTAATACTTCTCTCAGGTTCGTACCTGGCTCTCAAGGATGACATCTCAACAAGCAGTGACTTTGTAAGAAGTGTTAATCTCCATTCCATCTCCATCTGGTGTCAGTGTGGGATTTGCCATTCAGTGAGAGAGTGTTCAGAGACAGAAGAAAGGGAACATGGAATTGGGAGGAAACTTTAAGGTTCGAGTGTTTGAAGAATATAGGATACTACATCCAAAAGTTTGGTATTTTTGAAGATTAGCATTAAAACATCATAGTAAACGATCTCTACATTTCATGGACATATGGAGGAATAGCAGTTTTCTCCAGTGGCCTGTTGGCTTGTAGGATACTGGCCCAAAGGCTTTCAGTTTGCTGCAATGTGTTCTGGTTCTCTTGTCATCACTAGTTCAACGTTTCCTGGGCATTTAGCCCTTCCAGCTGTGTTTATGAGGCAGTTTAAATTTCTCATATTTTAAAGAGTGGCCATAAAATGCCATTGCTGGCATGCAAATACATGTAGGGCTTGAACGATATCAAGAGCCTGTCTCACTTGACTGAAGCAGTTAATTCCAGTTTTTGGCTAGCAGTGAAACACTGAATTCCTGAGTGGAGAGATCTTTTCCCTTTAGTCCTGAGCTGGCCATTTCGGGTAACATTCATAATGTGCTGAGGGTTTTCAGATGTTCAAGAAGGAATAGCTCCAGCTCTAATACAGACAAACAGAGTTGGGAGCAGCACTCAGGTATTTGCCTATTCTCATTCTTAAATAGAAGCTAAAAGAGAGAACTGCTGGCAGCAAATGAGAAGTTGGGCTTTAGAAAGTATTCATTATATCTGGAGTAGGCAACCTTTTCAAGGAGATGAACAACACTCTGCCAATTCCCCATTCTTTACTCATGAAATTAATTTTTTCACATCACAGTTACTCTGGCTTTTAAGCCTGAATCAGATCACCAGCCTCCTCAAATGGAGAGGATGTAGCTGAGGGGGATTGTCTGAATATGCACCATATTTCTTGTTGCAAACTCTTCACCTGGTTCCCTTTTCTTGTCTGCTGACTGCCTTGACTCACCCCCGATATGAGCATTCACAAGGCTCTGGAAAGGCAGGCACTGCCTGGATTTTCCAGTCCTGTCCCACATCAGATGTTTGTGTTAGGTTAATCCTTCATGAAGGGAGCCCTGGTCTATAATTCAGTACATTTACTGCTCCTGTTGCTCTCACCTTCAAGCAATTCCAAACACTGTAAACTTTCACAAACCTCCTAGTCTGGAATTATTAATAGTTGTTTCTTGCTGTGTGCTATTGTGCCAGCATCATGCTTTTACAGAAAACCTTCTCCCCTTGAGCCAGCCCAGAGAACACTCCTGTCCCTTTGCAGTCTTTCCCTCACAGCACCAAGCAAGGTTTTGATTCCTTTTCATGTCTGTACAGTGAATTCATCCTCCCTGTCCATGAATGGTTGGTGATCTCTGTCCTCAGCTATGGAATGGTGTGAACCTTGTATTTAATGGAAAAGTTGTCTGCAGAATAATCCAGCAGCACTTATTTCCTTTTCCCAGCCACCTCATGCTGATGGTTTGTATTTAAGTTGTTGTTGACCAGCAGCAGGCCTTTCTCCTCCAATGTCATTCTATACTAATGAAATCCCAGCTTGCAGCTGAAATTTTTAGTAGTTTTCTAGGTGCTCTGCTTTGTTGCATTATAATTCACACAAATACTGCCACAGTAGGTCTCTGACTTTTCTTGTTCAGTGAAATAGATTTTCTGCTTCCATAATTTGTTTTTTAAGTAATACATTTTATTAGCCACTCCTATATTTCTGCCAAGGTTGTTAATTAAACTACTGAATAAGATCCATCTCTGCTTTCTGTGCTAACCTTTGATGCAAACCAGGTTTATCTGTTAAACCTCATTCCTTAATTTACTGTTTGAAGTATAATCCCTTGTTTCCTTGAGATGACCAACTTTATTCACATTTAAAGGGTGCTTGCTCTGAAGGGTGAGCACAGCCCTGGGATTGCATTAGAACTTGTCCCTCCCTAATTGCCATTCCAAAAATAGAGTAATAACCACTAAAGGGACGTATTGTCCAGTGGTTTGTGCATTAAATGGACTCGGGAAAAAAAATGGGCTCAGTTCCTGTTCTGCCACAGTGATGTTTAGCAATTAATTAATCTTGGTTTTCCTTAGCTCTGTTGTGTACAGAAATAGTGTTTTGAGGAGATTCTACATCAGTTCTGCTGTGACATTTGATTATGCCTTAAAACTTGAGCAAACAGAAGATAGAAAATGCTGAGTTTAGATTCAGCCTTTATCCTCTATGAACACAATTTTGTCTTTCACGTTCCCTTTTAGCTTTTAAAATTGAGGTCAGCCTTACACAGTTGTTTCCAGCACTTAATCATTACTTTAAAAATTGATGCTTGCCAAATTTTAATTTAATTTCTTTATAGATGACCATTCTCTCACCAATAGCATTGATTCATGGGTAGCCAGCATTTCATTTACACCCTTTTAAAAATAACATCCATAACTTGTCCTTCAAATGAAAGCTGATAGAGCAGCTCAAGTAATGTGTCCTACAGCATCTGGAGCTGGTTTAGCAACACTTACAAAGTTATTATGAATAAATTCACTTGAAGCAAGCAGGTATGTGCTCTGCTTTTATGTGTGAGCTAAGCCCTCTCCTATGGTGCATTACTTTGGATTTCTATCCTTACTACTGCTCTCATTTCCACCTTCTCAGAAAGCTCCTTTTCCTCTCTTCCATCCCTGATCTCTTCTAGGAGAAAGAGAAAATATTCTGAGAAAAATCTTTGCCTCCAGATTTTAGGAAAGTGAGAGAGGGTGCAGATTTTCAGAGTTTGACAATTTAATCACCAGCAGTCAACACTGACAACAGAGAGCCCCAGCTGCCACCCCCCTGAGCTCCTTGCCTGCTTCAGTCCTGCCCCCTCCCTCCCCACTCCTGAGCAGCACACACAGAGCTGGGCCAGCCTCTTACCTTTCTGCAGCTCTGGCAGATCTGGGGAGGAGAAAAACCTTCAGAAGGTGGTCACTTCATGGCTGAGTGTGTGCTGGCTGTGCCTGGGGACGAGGCCAGGCTGAGCAGTGCCATCCCTGGCTGCTGCCCGGTGACATCGGCGCGGAGCGAGTCACGGTGTGCAGGGTGTAATTACCCCAGTTTGCACAGCCCCAGCCCTCTGCTCACCCCTGCTCTGTCACACAGGAATGCTGTGAGACTGGCTTGCTCCACAGCTTGTTTGTGTGGGTTTGATCACCAATATCCCAGGATTTTTCCTTGGTGCTAAGCTGGAAGCTAATGGAGACGATGAGAAGCAGCACAGGAATAACTTGATGGCAATGGAGAGAAAAGTGTGTAACCTCACCCATTGTGCTTCCTAGGAGAAAAGAATGATGAAAAGCCACAGGTACAGGTGTATCTGGGGCTCTGATATTTTATTATTGAGATCAGTGATCACTTTAAATTTCTGACCAATTCAGTGTGCTTAGACCAGCAAAGATGTTTGTGCAGGCTGGTAACTATTGGCATTTTAGCTGGGATCTTCTTGGTAACCAGGTCTGTGGCTGAACTGGATTTTTGTTAAATAGATGCTTTGTGGTGGGTTGCCAGATGCCCCCCAGATGCTCTTGTTCTCCTCAACAGTGAAAATAAGATGGAAATGTTCTTCAGATGAGATTAAATCAGGGAGATCACTTACCAATCACCATCTAGACTTGACCTGGGGGAAACTAATTGAATTTATTACCAATTAAAATATATTTGAAAGGTGAGAAACAGAGACCAAACCACCTCCAATACATGGCACACATTTGGCACCTCCAAGTATAACAGTGGCTGTGTGACCCTCTCAGTAATAATTGTTTTTATTCATCTGAACCTCCTGCAAAACTGTTTTGCACAAAGATCTTCCTCCACAGCAGGAGCCCATCCCCAGTGCTTCCCACAAGGATGGAGCAGGATCCCCTGGGTTTGTCTGGCAGGATCACATCACCAACACAGGACAGGGTCTTGACTTGGCTCTTGGGCAAAATCTTATTTAAGAAAGGGCTGCAGCAGTGCAGGAAGCCCCTGAGCCTGGAAAGTCAGGGCACAATAAGTCAGTCACAACAATTAGCAAAACAGAATTTTGTATTTCCCAGTACAGCTGGAAAACTGCCATGGGAAAAGGAATAAGAGAGGCAACTGTTGTGCACTCCAGGTTTTCATGTCCCTTTTGTCACCACAACTTAGAAACTCTGGGAAGTGAAGTTTTTGTTGTTTAAATGGATGTTTTGGTGGGTTTGGATGCTGTTATGGTGACAGCACATCACTGTCTTACCTGAGCGAGGCTCAGCACTCAGTGCACTGCACACATCATCAGAGTAGCTGCAGAGTCACCTCACAAGAGTCACCTCACAAGAGTCACATCTCCAGGCTAAACTAAAAATATGAAAGGATGGCTAACAGTAGCTGTGGTTGATCCCATTTCTGCCTTTCAAATCTTTGATCTTTCACAGGTCTTGTATGTATATTGGACAAGTTATTCACTCCTCTGTGTTGTCTTCCTGTAAAGCAAAATAATAGATTGATCATAATAAACAAATTTGAATAGAAATGTTAAGATGCTGCTTTATGGAAACTCAAATGCTTTGTGGAGAGGCTTTATTTTGACAATATTTACTTAGGAAAGACACTGCATGTTCATACTGCAATGTACTATTCCTTAAAGAGGTGCTTTAAGGTCAAGAGAAAACACTCTGGAAGAAAAAAAAAGGAGAAGCGTGAAAATAGTAATATCTGTAGAAAAAAATGGATTTAAGCATAGTTCTTTTATATATTTATATATCAGGAAATCAGTGTGGGAGAAAGGGGCCATTAATTTGGGTATGGGTGTCTTTCCTTGTCCTTGAACAGCAGAGGAAAAGAAGTGATGAAACCATGAGTGCATCCAAAAGTACTCATGCACAAGAAATTCTGGCTGTGATGTAGGATGGCTTAAGTGCTTAAATATTTGGAGCAGCTTTAATTCCCTCAGCATGCAGCCAGGCTGGCACCTGGGAGAGCCCCTGTGTGGCTGCAGCTGCCAGGGCTCTGTGCAGGTGCACAGGAGGCAGTGCCAGCTCTGCCCCTGCCCCAGGGGCACTGGGGGCTCTCTCACCTTCAGCCTTTGGTGCAGCTGATTTGGGGGTGCAAAGCCCCTCCTGTCTCCTGCCAAACTGCTTTTGTCCCTGCCAATGATCTCCCAGCCCGTGGGGGAAGCCAGTGGTTTTAAACTTTGGTTTACATGCCTATCACATCACTGGGTTGGTTTCCCAATCTTAATTACTGTGCTTGCTCTAGGAGAAACAGTGTGATACTTGGGAGGAGAGAGATTAGATTGTATCTGCCCCCTGAATATCATGTATGCTATCAGAGACAAACAGGGGTGCAAGAATCATTATAAATTAGTCCATCAAGTGATGATTGCTTTCCCTATCCTTGTAAAAAATAGACACTTGCTGCACATAGGAGCTGTTCACCACTACTAGTGGCTTCTTTCCCATTTTTGCTTGCAGTTTCTCATAGGATGGAAAAGCTGGATTCAAGGTTTTTGTGTGATATTTTTTCCTGCATGAAGCTGATAGCCCTGTTTCTGACTGTGGGTGTTGTAACTGTGGAGTTAAGATCAGAAGGATCTGTGTGAGATAAAGACTGTCAATCCTCACCTGGGGATTCTGCAGAGCCAGAGCAGTGCTGGATGTCAAGCCCCTTGTGAGCCAGGTAGGGGAAGGTGCCCCTGGGGAAGCTCTGGGAGATTTGGGGCCTGGCCCAGGACAGGACAGAGCACCCATCAAGCAGTGAGGACAGGTTATATTCACCCACCTGTGCAGGTGGACAAAGGAGACTTTTGTGGCTCTCCACTGACTTTAGGGGTGCCTCAACAAGTGGCTCATGCTGTGCTCCTGACATGTAGGTGGGTGAAACAGATTTAATTCTCTCTTTGATCCCATTTAAATAGTTTGTATGTTCTTTGAGGACACATCATCTCCTTCTTGCTGTTTTGTGTTCAGGTCTAGCCCAGCTGACTGCAACCTCTGATAAAGCATGACAAAAGTAAAGTTGAATATTTTGATATGAGTTCATATGTTCATGACTTCACTTCTCTGCTACTGGAAAACTACCAATGGGTAAAAGTCCTTTGCTGATAAAGCTTGGAGAAAAATCTGAACAATTTTTCCAGCTGTAGAAAGCAGAACCCTTGTGCAATTCTCCCATTTACACCAGCAGGTATTTGTGTGCAGTCAGTGCTATCTGGAGCTGTGTTTTGTAATTCAAGAAATTTGATGTCTGTGAATATCCCTGCTATTGTCTGACATAAATACAGTGCAGGGAGAAAGAATTCCTTTCCCAGTTAAAATGCCAGTTCAGTACAGGTGAACACAGCTGCTCCTGGCTGAGAACTGGTCTGTCCTGTTCAGTATCTGAATGCAGCATTTTCTTGAAACACTGATTACACCAGGAGGATAAGAGTGACTCAAGTATGAAACACTATTCTTGTCAGATAAGATCTAGAGATGAGTTGCTTTAATGTGCAAAGTAAATATTTGGGTGCCACGTGGCACACAGCGTAAAGCAGAAACCACTTCTGCGTAATGCTTTCCACAAGGAGAATTATCTCCAATGTGACAAATTGGACACTGGCTTTTTCTAGTCATTTGCTTACTGAAATAAGATGTAGAAAGAGCACCACCAGCACATCATGAAGGAATCTGAAAAATCACTGTACCCTCTGCAACTCATTTGATCTGAGACCTCAGCCACTAGCTAGTTTTGTTAACAACAAAAAAGTCATGGGGTTTCCTTTTTTTTTGTTTGTTGTTTGTTTGTTTCCTTTTAAAATAACAGTTTTAAAAGCTCTGAGCTTGGTGTCAGAAAGATGGTTATAACATCCATGTAGTCTTACTCATCAATGATGTGAGGCAGAAAACACTTAACAGTTTAATCCAAAATTAATCATTGAATCAAAGGAAAATGAGTGAATGTCCCTCTTGGTTTGCAAGGAATAGCTTTAAGAAAAGTATTTTATGGTTTTCTTATTTTTATTTTGGATTTTGAAAAAAATCCACAATTTTAACTTGGTATTTGAAAGTTTTTGATACAATACATGGGAAAAGTCAGTGAGAACACTTCAAAATCAATTCATTTTTTTTTTAATTTTTGCTGGTTTTGGTCACCATGGCTATTAATGGTTTTCAAGAGGAGACTGTTATGTTAGGTGAGAAGCCCTTGCACTCACAATAAATTCTGCTTTCCTGCAAATGCATCCCTGTCACCCACAGAAATTTTTGTGCTTTCAGCCTGGACAGGGTTTAGCTTGGCAGGGCAGGCAGAGCTGCAGGGAATCCCTGGGAGCTGCTGGGTGAGGTCAGCCCTTGGAGTGATGGAGCACAATGTGACACCCACAGCTACAGGAATGGAATTGCATCTCCTGCTTATTATCACACCTGGGCAACTGCTAGAGCCAGAGCCATGAAGGGGTAGACTCACAGACTGGAAAAAATAGGGAATTGTGAAATTTCATGCAGGGAGAACAAAGCCTGCTCTGCTGACATGAGTGTGGTGCTGACAGGGTGATTATACAGCCGGGCTGTGCTTGGCATGTCCAGCAGGTGTAACATTTTCTGCCTGAATTTAAGGGCTTTCTGATTTTTCTAACAATGAGAACCAACAGGATTGCCACCTACATGACACACATGACAAAAACACCTTATAGATCATCTGCTGACCTGGGGAGGAAGAGGAGTGGACCCTTAACCCTCAGGGTCATTTGGGATGTTCTTTACCCAGATCCAGGTAATCAACTTCAGTGGTGGATCTTCAGATGCTGGAAAGAGCTGATCAGCAGAGCTGGCTTGCAAGTCTGGGATGTTTCTGATATAAGAAACAGTATGTGGTCAGATGCCTGAATTACTGTCTGATTGCACACTTTGGTGCAGCCAGAAGAATAAGTATCTCAGGATTCCAGTTGTCCCTAGAACTCTATTTTATTTTAATTATGTAAGTGGACAATGAGATTGAACACAGTTTAAATAGGCCAAGAATATCTGTTCCTCTGCAAAGGCTGTGCTGACTTCACACAGGCTTTGCAAAGACTTTTGCAAGTGCAATCAAAATGTTTTAAAATTTGCTTTCCCTGGGGAATCCTGCTATCACAAAGGGGTGAGTGCACTCCTGTCTTCCACCACAAGGTCGAAGGATGCAAAAGGCACAAAACCACAGGCTGTCAGTGCCTGGTCCCTCTCATCACAGGGGCTCCAAGTCCCTGCAGCCAGAAGGGGTCTGAGCTAAGGGAGCTGCAGTAGGTTGAGTCCCCTAATTAACTGGGGCAGTAATTAAGCTTAGTCCCAGATGGGGACCTGCACTGGCAAAGGCACCCTTTTGTTTTTGTTTGGTTTGCTTTTGGCTTTTTAGGTCTGTGATTCCTAAGTTTACTTTAAGGTAGTCCTGTGAAGAGCAGGGAGTTGGATTTGACAATCCTTATAGGTCACTTCCAACATGTGATATTCTGTTTCAGCTTCTAGAAGCAAACAAAATTATCTGAACATTATGGTTTTTTCTTTCCAAGAGAATTAAATTTACATCTTGAACACCTGGACCTTCCTTCAATTTCCTCACTTGGAAGAAGCAGCATATTAGAGCACCATTTTTGTGAGAAAAAGGACAGAAAGAGCTCAGCACAGCTGCTGTTAGTTGTGGCAAGTTAATGGCTGAATTACTGACAATCAAAGACACGAATCCCAAATTCCAGTAAATTCCTGGAAATGCAAAGTTCTTGGAATTTCTATGCTGAGATTTTCTTGGAAGATTGCTTCACCTGCCTGGTAGATAGATAATGACATTTTGGAAGAGAACATATATTCCTCTCTTATAGTTCATAATCATGTCCTTTTTAACCTTGATTGAACTTCTAGAATGAAAATTCTGCCAGAAAAGAGATTCCACTTAGGGAGAGCAGCATGCCCTGTACTCTGACTTGCACAAAGCACAAAGCAGCTTTTTTGTGTGCCTGATGTCTTGATAAAGATGGTGTTGGCCAAATAATAATTTATACAAGATACATGCAAAGTATAACTATACACAACTTCAGTTGTTGAGATTGTGACTGTGATATGTAGAAAGCAGCGTGATACAATCAAAAACTAAAGCGCACATCAGTGTTACATCAGTAAGTGGAGCCAATATTGAATGAAAATGGAAAGCTCTGGCTGGAATAGCACAGGTAGCACAGCCCTGGTGTGTGGGGGTGGATTGCAGCCCCAGGGGCACTCAGGCCCTGGTCCTGGCTGCAGCTCACCCTGCTGGGCTGGGTTAGAGGCTGCTGCCCTCTGCAGCCTGCACAGCTCCGGGGTTGTGGCACTGACACCCCTGTCCCATCTGCTTCTGGCTTTCAGAAACCTCAGGTTAAAATGTACTTGTGTTTGATATCCCAAAATATCTGTTCCAAGTAGTTTTACAGAATAGTTAACAAAATTAGGGGATTACAAAACCAAACAGAAGTAATGAAAAACTCAGAGCCATCTACTTAGATCTTTTATCATCTATTCCATCAAAAATATAACAAGAAATAGTATTGCTTATTAATGGTCACTCACAGGTCTGTAATCCAGTATCTCATCTCTTACATGAAGATTACAGCTTAAAATCAATGAATCCTTTCCATGACTGAGTTCAAAATAGGCCACTCAAGACCTGTGTGAGGGACAGGATAATGGGATTTTCTTCTGTAGCTGCAGTTGGGGCCAGAAACTGAAGTCCTCCATAATCCTGTTCCTCGCAATTTAGGTACCCTTAAAGTTATTTTTGGACTTGCTCCTGAAGCCTTTTCATATCTGAATGACCCTATTGCTGAGCCTTGAGCAGCAGCTGAGGTATCAAGACCTTACTAATTAAAATGATCCCTTCTACTTAATATGCAGTGCTTTTCTTGATGGAAACACAAGACACAGCAGGAAGTTAGTCTTGTGGCTGGAACCATTCTCTGAAACTTCTCCAGCAATGTCCAAAGGTTTATCAGTCTGTGTCTGAAACTATGTCAAGAGGGACTTGCAGAGAGTTAAAGTTGTGCAAAAGGAGATCAGGGAGGGAATTATCCTGAAATCAGCTGTAAGCAGGATGGTTGTTAAGGTACTTACTGTACTGGAGAACTTGCTTAATGCTCTCCAGCATTAATGTCAGGCTGTGAAATCACATCTTTGTATTGGGGGATGTCCCTTCTAATTTACAAGTCGCTTTTGCTCAGTTTAAAGCCATTTTCTGCTATTTCAGGTTTCAGCCCCAAATAACTGCTGGAATTCCACCCTTTTAAATGCAGTCCTTATTCTTATTTAAATGCAGTCCTCATTCTTATTTAAATGCAGTCCTCCATTCTGCAAGCCCTGTGAAAAAGCAGCCATGTACAAGTACCCTGCAGATGTTGGTAGTTGTGATCACTGTGGTCTAGTGAAAAAGTCACTGATCCAGCTTTATTTTTTCTGGCCTGAAGAGACCAGCTCTGTCCCTGCACAGTTCACCCCTGTGGGTACCAGCTGGCTGGGCTGCTCTGTCCTTCACTTGGTGGGACACTGTTCCAGCTTGCTGAGTGAGCCATGAAACATCCTGTATCTGCTGATAGCAAAATAATTGAAAGCCACCCCCAAGGACCAGAAGTTAAACACACTGAAGAACTGACCAGGCTGGGTAATCCAATCAGTGCAGGAACCAGGAATTGTCCTGGCTATGTATGTGAGCCTGTACAGAAGGAAAAAAAAAGAAAAAAAAAAAAGAATAAGACAAAATAATATGTCAAAGAAAGAGTTATTGTGCTCTAAACTCCTTGGGTTGTTTTTGTGGAAGCTTCTTAAAATCCTGACCCAGGAAGATGCAGATAACAGCAGCAGAGCACATCCAAAGGTAATTTGTGTGAGTCTTGTCAGGAGGCACTGTGGGAGAGAAGATGATGACTTTGTGCCAGCACAGGGTACCTTGAGCACAAGCCAAGTGTTTCAGTTGTGAGTTTAACTTAATTTTGAAACATCTAAAGCTCTGTAATGCCATCTTTAATTTGTAAGTGGTTTTGAGTGTGTCAGTCTGAAAAAGAAGATGCAGAGAACTCCTTCAGCACAAAACTCTGACCTGAGCCAGCTGTATTTTACTGGACAATGTTTTCAGGAGGATTTCAGTGCTGTGCATGAGGTGCTCCATTTGCTTCTCAGATATTTTGCCAGGCAAGATGCCCAGTGATAGGAACTGAAAGATCAGGAAACACACTGGTGCTCCTAACCAAATGATTTCACTTTCAGAGCATAAGGAATTCATGCAAGTGACAGGTTAGAGAGCCGATTAATTTGAACACAGACTGCTTCTCTTGAGCAGCCCTGCTTGGAGGGGAAGTGTTTCTCCCCCAAAAGAAAAAAAAAACAAAAACAAAAAAAAACAAACAAAAAAAAAAACCCAAGAGTGAGTTAGATTATGTACCTCTGGATATGCTTTGCACTGCTCTGTCTCTCATTAACTCTTGCAAAATTACTGGTCAGAGAAATATATTATAACTCATCTGCTTCATGGTGCCTATATCATTTAGGAACAATATTATGCAAGAAATTAAAAGATGATAAAACCTTTCATGGCTGAACCTAGTCTTTTTCCTTGACCTCTTTTCTCTTGGCATCCATTTCATTTTATTTCTCAGAAAATGGTCAAATCACTGATTAATTGATCAACCAGTGGCATTGCTGTGAAATGCAAAATTTTTACTGCAGAGCAGATGAAAGTATTTCTCTTGCTGTGCTGCTGGTTGGGTGCTGCTCTCAGTGGCTCATGGTAAAAGGGCTCAGAGTTTCCTGGAGCAGTCAGACAGACCAGTGCATCAAGAAGCTCAGGAATACTATTTTTTTCCTTTTTTGTTTGTCAGCTGTGACACTTTCCCATCTGCCTTTGCAACCCATCTCTGGATTGTTGCAACAACATTAATCAGCAGAGTGGACAAAACCCAAATGACATGAGTGACAGCAAAGAAAGAGCCAGAGCTGCCTCATCAATGCTTTTGTGGGGCTCATCAGTCCCGTTCTGCCTGAGCCCATCAGAGTCCTCTGAAACGCTCCTGGGCATTCCTGAGCAGCACAGCCAGAGCTCAGGTTTGGCTCTCAGGTCCCATGGGGAGGGACTGTCACAAATCTGCTGGCAGGAGGAGTGTCCAGGCCTGTGCCTGGCTGTGATGAGCTTCTTGCAGAGGAATTACTGAAACCACAGCAGCTAAAGCAGCACCCACTCGACCACACAAAGTGTGAAAGGTCTGTCCCAGCTGATCTGGGAGGAGAGGTTATCAGCACCCTGTCCAGCTGGCATCCTCTGGGGATGAAGCCACTTTCAGAACAAAGCCAGGAAATGCTGATTTAAGCCTCTTGCACTTACTCCTGACAAAGTCACTCCTCAGTCACTCACCATAAAGCCAAAGCTGATGCAGAAGGAGAATGCAAAGATGGGTTTCCATGCTCCTGGGAACCCTGCACCACCATCCTGTCCCCCTTTCTTAGCCACCTTGGTCTTCCAGCCAGCACTAGCACAGCCTTTCCAGCTCAAATTTATAACCAGGTTTAAAAATCTTCATCTTTTTGAGTAAAATCGTTATATTGTGACTTAGAGTCTGTAGCATCTAATGCTGCCCACCCCTTAAAGTTAGGAAGGGTTTTAAGATGTGGATCTGCAGCATCCTAATCACTGAGGGATGGTTTGTGTCTAGAGCAGACTGCACCCAAAGCAAAGCTAAAAGCAACAGGCAGTTTCTAATGATGATTTATGATAGATAATATCTTTAGCCCTAATTGTGTTTACTGTAAGTGAGGCCCTTGAGGGAAAACCAATATATGCAGCTTCTCAGTCAAGAATGGAGCCACAAGACAGGCACATTGTTTAAAATAAAATCCACCATCTGCTCGGGAGTTTTAAATCTTTTGGAAGGTGGAACAATTGTTGCAGAGTAAATATGTACCTGTTAGGGTGATGCTGACCATGAAAGACCTGACAGTTGTGTCAGCATTGGCAGAAATGGAGACATCCTGGCTTGGCAGCTTCCTGGCCCTTGTGACTGGGAAATAGTTGAGGTTTTGGCCCTGGGACAATGGATTTGGAGTAACTGACAATAATAATGTACTTTTCTGTGTTACCATAAGAAATAGTCCATAGTATTTCAAATATTCCAACACCCCAAATTAAGACATAGTCCATGTTATCTCTGCAGACTGTAAAACACTGGTATGGACTAGACACACATGGCAAGATGAGAAGCCCAGAAATAATACCAAGATTGCTCCAATGCAAGAGCATTTCTTGGGTTTTGTGCAGAGAGTAGCCAGAGTTAATTAGGGAAAAGGAGAGAGAGGAACCCTCAAATCTGTGAAGCTGCTTTGTCAAAGGGTCATTGCTTCTGTGCTTTTTCCTCTGGCACTTTTACTCTCTATGCCCAACGACTGGCTGCCCCCAAACTTTATGCTTGAGGGACAGCACAGTGTTTAAAGGGTTGAGAAAAGTGTGTAGCTCGAAAAGTTGGGGAAACTGCACCAGGCTGTGGCCTGGGGTGGGAGGAGAGGGAGTCCTGTGTGTTCAGCAGGCTGCTGCTCAGATCTTCCTCCTGGATTCTCCCTCAAGATGCTCTGAAAAGCTGGGATGCAGGCTGCTTACCTTCACCAAATGGAGGAAAACTGGGAATGCTGCAATCCATGAGCATGGGGTGCTTCTGCTGGCTCCTGGTTTGAAAGACCAGGTGTTGCTGGGGTATTTGAACTTCAACAAGATTAAATCTCTTTATTTTCAAGTCTGTTTTGTCAGCACATTTTCCTTTGTTATGAAAGTTCCTGAGTGCATCATTAGGAGCTTGAAACTACAAATAATGTCTGGTTTGGGGTTTTTTGTTTGTTTTCTTTTCTTTTTTACCTGCATAGACTGTGAATGTCTCAGACAAAAGGGAGATCTGAGTCTGACCAATTTTTTCAAAAGAAAAGCAAGTCTGCAAGTCATCCTTGAAAAATTTGGTACCTGGTGGCAGCACAGTGGTGAGGCTGCAGGGCTGCTTCTTCAATTGCCTGGCTGAAGTGAAAAATTGAAAGCAATTTCACTCTGAATCAGCTCAAAACAAAACACGGACTGAACTGGAAAATACAGGTTGCACTAAATGGAGCATTGCATTTGGCATCTCTGCCATGAT
>JANRGV010000045.1:5092547-5103194 GCA_024734035.1 Alethe castanea | reverse complement strand
CCTTTATCTAGGTCCATGTTCTTTTCTTATTTTAAGTATTCTGGTTTATACAAACTCCAAAACTTCTATGATTAACATGAATCATTTATTAATTATCACACCTAGAAGTCTAAAGTGCATCACCAGTGGTGTTTTCCAAGCTGCCATATGAGAGGATGTGATGGAGGGTTTGTGCCAGGTGTAGCTGCCAGGGGATTTGGGGTGGTTATTGGGGTGGCTGGGTCCCTGGAGCAGCTCTGGAGGCTGTGGGCTGTGCTCTGGATGCATCCCAGGTCTGACTGCACGTGAAGGGACTGCCTGTCAGCGAAATAAAACACACAGAGCTCTGTGAGGCAGCAGCTGGCAGTGGGGATGCCAGGATTGAGCAGGTCTGTAAGGTAAAATGCAACATTTTCTGTTTGGACAAGGAGTTTGGTTATCTAACATATCTAACATATCTTACATATTCTCTGTTCCACAAGTTGTTTGGTTATGTAAGAAAAACCAGACCTGTGCAACACGTGTATTTATGTAGTTCTTATCCTATCAACGTCAGTTAAACATATTAAGGCAATTTCAGCTTGAGAATTAAGAGGTAACCATTAGTTTCACTAATGGTGTTGATGGAGCACTTGCCTCCTGCTGGAGCATGAGGACACTAGAGGGGTCTCAGGTCACAAGCACAAATTTGTGTACAGCATGATGGGATATACTGGGAATTGTGTTGAGGGATGGTAATGGAGGGAAGGAAAAACAGAAATGGAATTGTTAAGTGGGCCAGTAATCTTTAAAAAAAAAATTAAATATCTCCATTAGAATTTAGGTCTATCATCCCATCAGATGCAGAGCATTTTCTGTTTCTTAAATTATTTCAGTCAATTTTATATCTTTTCGGTCATTAATTGCCATAGATGTAGGTTCATAATTCTGTCTCTGTCACAAACCTTTTGTTTAATCGATTTCTGAGTGATCTACTTGAAACAGACTCAAGTTACTAGCCTGGGATGCTTAAAAATATGCACAGAAAGTGCCAGGCAGTGAGACTGGGACGTGGCCTGTGCATTGGGGTAACCAGAAAATAGAGCCTGGCCTGTCCCAAAGGGCATCTGGGGTCTCTGGGTGCTTCACAGAACTGGTGTGAGGATCAAGTTATTTTTGAGTGGTTTCTGACTCTGTGCCCTGCCAACTGCATTTTGCTGGAATGCTGGCAGATGAAATACCCTCAGAGGATTTAATTTTTTCTTTGCCAATACATTTATGCCTCATAAATTTCCATGGTTATAGATCTCTGTAATGTGAACTGTTTTCCCCTATTGAAAATGTTGATTAGGGAGGAAACACAGTGAACTAACTGTTCTGAGTAACACTTGAGCCACATAAATATTTCAGGGGATTTCAGTGGCCTTAAAAGGCTCAAAGTTGCACATGAAAAAACTTAACCACAATTGTGCCTGAAGTTTTGTGATGGGAGAGGGGGCTGAAAAGGGGAGAACTTTTGAGAAGTGCCTAGGGATTTGCATATGTATAACTTCTTTATAATAGTATGACACTGTATAACCCATTAGCCTTGTAGATGAGCCTTAAGATGCTTAGACACAAGACACATGAGTGGTTTTCATGTTTTGGTATAAATATTTTCTGCCAATATGAAATAAATCCTGGAATAAATTCACAGGGGATGCTCCAGCATGGAAGCAATGGCAGAGGGAAAGCTTCAGACTTGCAAAAGCACTGGAGGAGGAGCTGGGTTCCAAAGCTGCAGAGCAAGCAGTGGAAGGGACAGAAAGTTCTCTTTTCAGCCATATATTGTATTTTATCTGGGAAATACATCAGCTCACTGTGATTGAGCATGTTAACAAGTTTAGGATGAGATATAGGAAGTGTTGCCTCTGCTATCCCAGAGCAGAGTTCCCAGCCCTGGCGGATGGAGGAGTGATGAAGGCAGCAGGAACTTGGAGTGACCAGCACAATGGTTCTGTGCTGGGGACCATAAAACCTTGAATAGATAATATCTACTTTCTGGCCCAAACCAGCTAACTTGTTGACAAAGCTAAATCTTCAGAAATATTTGATACTAGCAGGGTTTATTGTCTAAGAAAGAGTCATGGCAGCCATTCAAATGACAAATTGGGGAGTGCTTTGTTTAAAAAGGCATAAGGTTTTTCATTTGTACCTGGAAATTTAAGGGACGGCAGGGGGGCATAAAAACCAGAAACAGCTTGTAGCTCTTCCTGCTCTCTACCCTCTTTATGTCACTTCTGTTAAAAAATTTAATGTTTGCTTTATTAGTAAGTCTGTACACCCTTTTTTTGTGTGCTGCTCTAAGCTAATGGTTTTTCCCATTTGTTTCTTTACATATTCCTTTCCCCTTCCTTCTCCATTTCTAATTTGCTGTTGCCTTTTGGTCTCATTGTCCTTTCTTAATTTCCCTGTAAAAAGAGCCTCTCCTCACTGTCCACTAAAAGGAGTGAAGACTCTTTTTCATAGACACTTAAGCTTTGGGACTCCTTGCCACAGGATACTGCAGAGGTGAAAAGATTGTATGAGCTTAGTAAGGGCCTGAAAAATCTCCTAGGAGGTAATTAAATATATTATGTAACCTTTAGTTCACCATTTCTTTAAATGGGAATGCAGGAAAGGTGTTGAGAGTAAGCTGAGAGAGCACTGTGCACTCATATTGAGCTCTGAGCTAGGCAGCCACACCTGGCTATCAGTGTTGGATCAAGTAAAGCCATCCTGATGCTCCCCAGTTTTACTGCAAGGGTCCTTTGTGATCTCCCTTCACATGTCCCTGTACCCTTATCCCAGCTGTGGGAAGACTGGGGACACCAACACTTGCTCCTGGAGGTGACCTGCTGTGTCCTTGGCTGCAGGGATTGGATTGGGTTGGATTGGGCTGGATTGGGCTGGGTTGGATTGGGTTGGATTGGATTGGATTGGATTGGATTGGATTGGGCTGGATTGGATTGGATTGGATTGGACTGGACTGGATTGGAGTGGATTGGGCTGGATTGGATTGGACTGGACTGGATTGGATTGGATTGGAGTGGATTGGGCTGGATTGGATTGGACTGGACTGGATTGGACTGGACTGGATTGGATTGGATTGGGCTGGATTGGATTGGACTGGATTGGATTGGGCTGGATTGGATTGGATTGGGCTGGATTGGATTGGATTGGACTGGACTGGATTGGACTGGATTGGGCTGGATTGGATTGGATTGGATTGGATTGGAGTGGATTGGGCTGGATTGGATTGGATTGGATTGGATTGGATTGGATTGGATTGGATTGGACTGGATTGGGCTGGATTGGATTGGATTGGATTGGGTTGGATTGGGTTGGATTGGGTTGGATTGGGCTGGATTGGATTGGATTGGATTGGGCTGGATTGGATTGGGCTAGATTGGATTGGATTGGGTTGGATTGGATTGGATTGGGCTGGATTGGCACCTGGGTTGGAGCTGGCTTTGGGAGCTGGTGCCTGTGTTTCTGCTGGGGTTCTGGCACTGCAGGGGTGGCTGGCAGTGGCTTTGGGAGCAGCTGGGCAGTGCACAGCCACGGGGTCCCTGCTGCTGGGGCTTGGGTTTTGCCAGGCTGCCACAACAAGCCCGGATAAAACGTTCCAGATGGAACAGCTTTTCCTGGCTGCTTCAGGCAGATCTCAGCCACAAGGTGCTTAGATGCAAGCAGTGCCTAAAACTTAGGCTATCAGCTCTTTTGTGAAGCCATCTTCTGCTTGCAGCACCTTCTCAGCCAGCTAAGAGAAGAGATCTGAGAAAGCTGCACAGAAGTTCTGCTGGCAACTTTATTTCTGTCCATGAAGGAGTCTGGCAGCAGTCTGAGTACATAGAGTATCAAAGGGGTTTTATAGGGTTGGGGTACCTTAGAAAATGGACCTATAATATTAAAGATTGAAAAACTATCCAACTACCTCAAGGTTTTAGGTGAAAATGGCCAATTTCTTATAGGAAAAAATTAGAGCACTAAAAGATAATGTGGGGGTCTACAGAGAGGGTGAGATATTTCTAGCATGAGTCATTCTAAGGAAGCAATTTCTTATCTAAGGGATGATTTTCCAGGGAGGCCCTGAAAGGGATTCTGCTTCCTCCACAGTGTCCCTGCTGCCACAGGAGCAGCCAGGGCTGGAGCTCACACAGAAAGCAGTTGGCAGACCAAAAGCAAGGCAGGATGCTGGGCATCTCAGCCCAGGCTGGTGCTGGCTCTGTGCCTCTGGATGTGCTGCACAGGGATGGGTGTGACAGCCCATCCACCTGCTTGGTTGGTGACAGGTGTGGTGTCCTGCTCAGGTGAGAGCCCCCCCTTTCCACTTGGTCACATCAGCCAGTGCTATAGGTGCACACTGAAGTCACTGGGCAGCACTGGCACCCAATTACCACCATCATCTTCAACCATCATCTTCATCCTTGCCTGGGAGGAGCTCCCAGAGCAGGATGCTTCTCTGGAACCCGTCACTGCTTGTCCAGGCTCGCAGTTTCAGAGAAACTCAGAGAGTTTTCCACCTCTTGAAATCTGTTTTTAAACAAAAGGAGTTGGGTAAGTGAGGTTTTAAGAGCAAACTGAAGGCTTGGACTTCTGTGAGAGTGTGAGGGAGGGCGTGCTGGTTTTGGGACAGCTCCCTGCCATTCCCAGCCCTGTCCTGAGGAAGTTACCTCACCACTGGCTGCTGGAGTGCTCTGCTCCCACTGAAGCACTTTTTCACAAGAGGCAGGAGGGCACCTGGCCCTTCCCATGTGATTGTGCACACTCTGAGCAAGCCCAGGTGCCTGCTGTCCCCATGGCAGCTGACAGCACACCTGGTTACAGCCTCCTCACCTCTGGGGGACCTGGCTAGCTCTGCTCCAGGCAGTCTGCAGCAACAAGTTTGTGAATCATCAATCATGGCAAATACTGGATTTCCAGTGAGAGAGGATCCTGATTCCTCAGTGTTTTTGATAAAATGAGCCACAGGGTATCCCCATATAACCTTCAGTATAATCCTAAACCAGTTGAAACAAGTATTTAACCTGACTAACCACTCAGTTCCTTCACCTAAACTTTTTTTTTCCAAGTGTACCTATCAGCTTTCATGAATATATGGAAAATATGGGACTGCAGGAAGTCCTCATCTCTATCGAAGTGCTGTATAGGCTGGTGGTGACTGAATTCCCTCTCAGTGGTCTCTGCTGTGCAGGGTGGGCTCCTGCTGCCCAGCCAGCAATTCCTTCAGACACTGCTCACTGCAGGAGCAGAAGGGCACCCCCAGCATTTAGGGACAAAGTGTTCAGTGCTGAGATTGATGGAAATAGCTGCTGCTGTTTGTAAACTAAACCCTGTTTTAATCCAAATTAATTTGTTTACTGAAACAAGCTATAGGACTTTTCCTTGTATTTTGCTTACCTTACAATTAGGCTTTAACTGGACATGGTTGGGCAATGCTTGGTCTCCATTAACAGACAAATCCCTGCAGTGTGTGGGCACTCCTCTGCAGCCTCCAAGAGCCCCATGTTTATACCATAATCCTCTGTGACATGTCACACACATGTTGCAACTCCTCTGAGTTGCAGTGCTAATTGAGATAGCAGGGTTAATTGTGGGGAGTTAGTCATGCAGACTGAGCTGGAAGGGGAAGCTCACAGTTTCGTAACTGTGTTTTGTAAGTGCTTCACTCCGTGCTGCAGGGCAGTGCTGGGGTGCTCACCCTGCTGGGCTCTGTGTGCCAGAAAGGGCTTTGGAAAGAGCTGGGGTGCTCACCCTGCTGGGCTCTGTGTGCCAGAAAGGGCTTTGGAAAGAGCTCCAGGCAGGGGCAGTGCTGCGGCAGGTGCTCAGGACCTCAGAGAGGGAGCTGGGACATTCTTAACCCCCCACTTTTATCAGGGCAGGGAGCAGGGAGTCCTGGTGCCTTCACTTTTGGTAGATGGGAGCAAGGGGCTGAGGATTTTCTTGCTGAGAAGAGGTTTTTCTAGGTGTCAGCAGAAGAGCAGGTGAAGCTGAGGGGTTTGTCTGCACAGCTTCCTTAGAGAAGGAAAGAAATGCAGCTGCACAGAATAAATTTGGAAGCCAGGATGTTTGAAAGTGAAAATTAAAAAAAAAAGTAAGAGGTGTTTCTGGTGTTGTTTCTAAATCCAGGAAAAGCCCAGAAAACAAACAGATTTTCAGATGTCTTTTAGACAGACTTTTCAGATTCCTTCTAGAGATTGAAAGGAAAGAGAACTTGCAGAACCTGCACCTGAAAGCAGCTGCTCTTGGGGAGATTTGTTCTGTTTTTGAGAAAAATCCTCATTTTCCAGGTAAACATTGCCAGTGCTGTCCTGCTTATGGACCACTGTGGTACCAGCTGAAAGCAGCTCCTCCAGACAGGGTCATTTCCAGACTAAGGAGGCCAGAGAGGGCATTTTCTCCATGCTGGAGCACTGAAGGATGCAGAGCAACCTTCCCTGGGGATGAGCTCTGTGCCTGCTCATGGAGGTGTTGTAGTCTGTGATGTGAAAGAGAAACCATTCAGAGATGGAGAGATTTCATAGAGTCTGTCATCCTGCCATATCCAGGCATTTGCATTAATTAAAAGTCAGACAAGATTTCTGTGATAGTGTTGTGCTCATCAAAAAGCATAACTCCCCCAGGTCTGCTATTTTTAGGGTATTCCTAGAGGTATGGGGCAGACTTTACAAGAAATGGGATGTATAGATATATAAAGAAATTATGATGGCATGTATATACCTCCAACCTTATCGCTTCAATAGCTTTTAAAGTTAGTTTTCATGAAGAATTTCAGAAATTTCTCCTGCAGGTACTGTGCTTTTTAAGTCACTTGTTACATGTGACATTTTGGGGTCTCTTTCTGCACACATCGGCCAATTTTTCTAAAAAAGGTGTGATAAAAAAATAAGATAGTTTTGCCTTGAAATTAAATTAATCTATTGTTGCCATGATGCTACTATAATTAATTTTATTTGTATTCCAGTTCAGTGCATTCCTAAACATAAATATTAAAAAATAAAAATCACATTGTAGAAAGATAACTATGCATGTTGAAATATGGGGAGATTTCGGGGTAATGTGGCACGTGGCTGGAGTTTCCTGAAGAGCCTGAAAACGTCACCAGTTAATGTCATGCTGCATTCATGCTGTAAATCCCCGCAGGCACATGTTTTGCTGGCTCAGGCAGCACAGAGATCCTGTCTGTGCTGTGCTGCTCTCTGGCCTGGCTGGGATCTCACACTGCTGGGTTTCTGCAGTGCTGCTGTGCAGTGCTGGCTGCCTGCAGGGGGATGGATGCTCCTGGCAGCTCGGGCTGGGTGCCCTGCTGCTGCTGCCTGGGGTTGGTACCCAGGGATGCTGCCCTTGCCATGGCCAAGAGACAGGAGGCTGGGCTGGAGGGACAGGGGAAAACCTAATGGAAATGGGTTGGGAGATGTAGGAGAGTGGGTTTGTTCAGCTAGTTACAGAGTCAAAAAGAGAGGAAGGAATTTGTGGGTGCTGAGGAAGGGCTGGTAGCAGCTGTCCGTGTCCTGGGGGTGATTCTTGATTTACAGGGAGTCTGTTCAGAACCAGGGTAACATCTGAAAAACATCTCTGAAGCCTGCTGGTAGCTGCCTTAGGAAGACAAAGTATTTGTGAGCAGGTGGCTGGGAGGGCTGGGGCGTGGGTTTTGTTTTGTTTTGAGTTTTTGCTGAAGGCTTCCTGTGTCAGCACTGCCCAGCCTCTGAGTGCCTCCAGCTGCACTGGGGAGAGTGTCTCTGCTCCTACAGGAGGGCTGCCGAGGGAAATGAGCTAATCCCTGCCTGAACAAGGTCAAGAAGTGGCCACACCAGCACAAACTGAAGTAGCCAAGCTGCACCTTTGTCTTTGTAAAGGTCCAGATGCGCTGATCTTCTGCTGAGGGTGGCGGGAGGCAGGAGCTGCTGACATCCTGCTGTATGCACATGGTAAAACTTGGTCCTTCAGGCTCTGATCCTGCTCACTGAGGCTGATTTTTACAACTGTCAGAGAAGCCCATGAGGCAGAGGGATGAGCCAGTGCGCTCTCCTGTGCAGAGATGCAACATAGGACCCATACAGAAGGGGCATAGGCATCCCCTGGTCCTGGTCTGCATCCCCTGTGCTGTGCTGTGGTGGGAGTGAAGTCAGGTGTGGCTGTGCTGGCTGCCTCCAGCTCCATGTTTGGGCCAGCTCTCACCCAGCTGTGTTTTTGGGCCAGCTCTCATCCAGCTCTGAGCACAATGTGGGGCTCGTGCAATAGAAGGGATGAGAGTCGAGGCTATTCACCTGCCTTTGCCGTGGGCAGTGAACAAAAAGGGTATTTGTGAAACGGTACTGAATGTTCTACATTGCTGTTTTATTTTGTGTTTAGGGAGCAGAGGGCACCAAAATAACATAAATGGGAACAATGGCATATGGTAGCACACTTCTAACTCCATTTAGTCTTTTTTATTTGTAAATATTTTTGTGATTCATCTGTGTTTTAAAGAAAGGAGGGAAAATTCTCCTGCCTCCCTAGCCTTGTTTGAGGAAGGGGACAGGCAGCACTCTGTGGCTGTATTGCTGTAGATGGGTGAATACTCTTCATTTTGTTTGTCACCTGACAAGCTGGTTTATATTTAGATGAGGAGAGAAAGCATGTGATTCTGAAAGCTGTGTTTTCACTTGTGCAGAGGCCAGCCAGCCTGTGTGTGCTGAGTTATCAGAACGAGGTTTTAATTGTTTGCTCTGATTTTTCCTGTGACTTACTAGGGCTATGGTTCTGCTGTGTCAAACACATTCCTTGAAAGCAAGGTGTCCAAAGGAGAGGTCTTTAGCAAATTGAGGCTTCCTCTGTACCAGCCAGTACAGCAGATCTTTTGAGAGGAGGAAGTTTGGAAAATCCAACCCTTTGTTGTTATCATCTCGGTCTGAGCTGAGCACTGTGCTGTGACACTGGGCAGGGCATTAGCTCATGGGTGACAGATACCATCCATATTTCAAATGCCATCCCTAAAGCTGGGGTTTTGTTCTCAGCTGAGTTGTTCTTGAGAGCAGTGAGGAAAGCTCTGGCTGGTAGGGAGTATGACTGACTATTCACTTCTATCTTCTGAGCACCCTGAGCAATTAAAGACAAAAGCTTTTGTTCCCTGGTTACTTCATTCTTAAGACGCCTTTTTAATTTTAGTCTTTATTTTCAGAAAGAAATAATATGGATTTGTCATTGACAAGAAGGCTGCATCTCTCAAATGTCATGTGAAGGATCCACTCCATAATTCATGGGCTGGGGAGTGTGGGTGTCAAGAGGAGGGTGTATAATGGATACGAGAGATTTCAGCTCAATTAAACTATTGGTCTTAAAGGCAGCTTTTCTTGCCTTCATGATATTTTCTTGACTCAAATCGCCACATTTTTTGCAAACTCATCCAGATAACCGGATATTTTTAGTCTTCTTAAGTAAGACTGTAGTGGGTTATTGGTTATTTTTGCACATCATCTTCCCCTTTCAGTGTGGATGGGGACTTGCATAGTGATATCAGAATAGTGCTGATTATTTCCTCATATTTCTGCCACTGCTGCTCTAAGCCATGCACCTGTGTGTGTGGAAGTGCTGCTGTTTCTGATCCTGCTCTTTGCATGGATTCTGGAAGTTCTGCTTGTGTAATAAGATGTATTGCTGTTGGCGTGCTGAGAAAGGATCCCTCCTCTGCTGTAGGACCTGAACAAGAGCAAACCTGAGGCTGCTGGGGTCTGAATGGAGATGATGTGCACTGTTGGCCTCTTGGCTGCTGGGAGGTCGTGGCAGACTCAGACCTCCAAAGGGGACTGCTGGCTCTGCCAGATGTCCCCAAGCAGGAGGGGTCACCTCCCCAGGGCTGGCCACTGAACCCCAGCTTGGTCTGTGCTCCTGCCCCAGGCAGAGTACAGCAGCTGGCTCAGTCTGGAGGGAATTAAGGAGCACTCCTCTGATTCTCTTCTCACAGTCAAGCTGAAGGTGTTATGAGCTGGCAGAGCTGTGTTAATAAGCGAGCAGCAGCAGTGGAGTTATTGTGGTGATCACACAGCAAAACCAACCTGCAGCAGTGGAGGTGCAGCTTCACCTCAGCATTTCTTCTTTCTTGTAATGTGTGTTTGTAAGCAGATGCAGGAGCTCCTCTGTGCTGCCTGTGGTCACAGCACATCAGTCTGGGAGGTGTGCGGGGCACACCAAGAACAAGAGTTGGGCTCAGCTGTGCCTCCAGAGCCTGTGAGTGAGGCAGGAGTGAGCAAATACATTAGTTGTGGAGTAATCTGTTTGCAGTGGGGCTTCCTAGTACAGCTGACAAAACTGTGACATTTAAAAATAAATAAACTGTACAAAACATGAGCTCACTGATACAGACAGGAGCTTGTGGTGGAAGTGTGTCCGTGTGTACGTCTGCAGGAAGTGACTCATGCTCTTACAACACCAGCACTGCGAGTATTGGTGACTTATGGCAATTCCCATTTTGTCTGAATCTGATCTCTTCCTCCCTCCAGGCTCCTCTCAGGCCTCGGGAATGTCTTCTGAGCCCTCCTCGTCGTCGCAGTGCCGTGCCTCGCCGCCCTCGCCCGGCTCGCTGCAGCTGCCCGAGGGCCGCCGGCCGCGGGAGCGCTCGCCCTCGCCCCTGCGGGGCTGCCTCATCCCCAGCCCGCTGCCCACCCGCCGCACCAGGACCTTCTCGGCGTG
>JANRGV010000045.1:5067973-5085607 GCA_024734035.1 Alethe castanea | reverse complement strand
AGATAATAACAACACTTAGGATGGGATTTCCTTTCTATAAGTGAGCATTAGCCCCAACATAAAGTCAAATGTATGTGGCATTCAAAAGCTTCACTTGATGTCTGCAAAATTTTCTGTGTATCTGTGCATGAACGTGGCCATGTATACAACTTTTATGAGTGGAACTTGCAACAAAGCTGCTTTATTGTGCTGGACTTGTGAGATGTGGGTAGAAATACAGGATCACAGAATTGTTAGGGTTGGGAGGAACCTCTGGAGATCACCTAGTCCAATGCCCCTGGCCAGGCAGGGTCACCTAGAGCAGGTTTCACAGGAATGCATCCAGGTGGGTTTGGAATGGCTCCAGAGAGGGAGAGTTCACCCCCTTCCTGGGCAGCCTCTTCCAGTCACCTTCAACATAAAGAATTTCTTCCTCATGGTGGAGTGGAACTTCTTGTGCTTTGGTTTATGGCCATTGCTCCTTGTGCTGTTGGGCACCACTGAAGAGAGTCTGGCACCATCCTCTTGGCAGGTGCTTTTGAGAGAATTAAATCTAATGAGATCCCCTCTCAGTCTTCCCCAAACTAAACGGGCCCAGCTCCTGCAGTGTCTCCTCAGAAGAGATGCTGCAGACCCCTCCCCATCTCTGGGGCCTCTGCTGGGCCCTCTCTGGGAGCTCCTTGCTCCTGTCCTGAGGGGCCCAGAGCTGGCACAGCACTGCAGATGTGCCTCACTGGGACTGAGCAGAGGGCAGGGTCACCTCCCTGACCTGCTGGACACACCCTTCCCTGTGCACCCCAGGTCCCACTGGTGCTCCTGCCCCAGGACACACTGCTGGCTCATGTCAGCTTGTCCCCCAGCAGCACTGGGGTCCTGCTCTGCAGAGGCTCAGCCCAGCCTGTTCTGTGCTGGGGTTATCCCTGCCCAGTGCAGGAGCCCCCCGTGCCTCTGCTGCACCCCAGGAGCTGTGCTCTGCCTGCCAGGGGCTGCCTGCATGGCAGCACTGCTTCTGCAAGGTGCTTTTTGTCTGCCTGGCTTTGTTCTAATGGGTGGCTCTGAAGGCTGCAGAGATTATTTGTTTTGGTGTTTGATAACACTTGGAGCCACTTCTCCTTTTTAACTGATTGGGTACAAGTGAGCCCTGCTTACAGCAGACAGCTCTCAGCTTGGGATAAATAGCTGTGCTAGGGAAATGTCATGGCTCTTTGGGGTGATAAGGTCTTGTTTTTCTCAGATTCACACTTCACCCCTCTCTAGAACAAACACAAAATGTGCTTGCTATAGTGAACATAAACCCCTAGCTGCCAAATATGGAGGCAGAGGAGCTGCTGAGATAGTAATTCCAGATTGCTTCCTGCTTTCCAGAGATGCTAAGGCAAATTCATTTGTCTGGAGTGAAATTTTTAAAAAGCCCATAATTACATTTTTCATAGCAAAATGACAATTGTTAATGCTTTTGTTTCCACTAGCCTGTAAGATGATCCACCATCACCAAACTGATGGTGGTGTTACAGCATCAGTGGGAGAGCTCTATCCTCCTGTTTGCCAGGAGTTTGCCAGCTCTGACAGACACTCCCTGGTGTGTTGTCACTGACACCAGGGGCTCTGGTGGCCTCCCTCTCTCCCTCTTGCTGTTCCACCTGTAGCTGTGGGATGCTCCAGAGAGCAGCAGGGCTCCCTGCAGTGCTGCCTGTACACACAGCTCCACATCACCTTCCCTTCCCAGCTGGGGTGCTGAGGGATGGGGAGCTGGGGAACCCCTGGCAGCAGATCAGGTGTTGTGCATTAGAGCACTGCACCCACTCTTCTGCCTCCCCAGTGCATTTGGCAGTGGGCACACATGGAGATGGGTTTGTGCTCCAGGCTTCTGCATTTATCTGGGATTTGGCCTGGAGCCTGTGTGCCTGCAAGGGCAAGGCAAGGAGGTGGCTCACCAGAGAGCAGTGACGGATGAATGACCACACTCTTGGCTTTTTAAAAGATTTTATTTTGAAAAGCAGCATATTTAATGAGAGAGAAAAAAACGTGTAGTGCTTGTGGGTTCTCTGCAGTTTGCCAGCACTTGGCTCTGAAGGGGAAAATGCTGCATTGCAGAGAGGCCTGTCCTTCAGGCTGCATTCCTGACCGTGGGTGATGATGGCTCTGGAGAATGGAGGCTGTGCTTCCCCCAGGGACACTGACACACAGCAGCCCTGAGTCCCCAGGAGATCTGAGCCTGCTGTGCTTTACCTGTGCGCTGGGGTGTGATCTCAGATCGTGCCTCCAGTGTCTGTAACTCAGCAGTGCTGAGCACTGGAGGGCTCTGGCTGGGCTCCCAGGTGGGGATGGTCCCATCCTGCTGTTGCATTCCAGCTGCTGGCTGTGCTGCAGGTGTTCTGTCAGCTGCATCTTCCTGCAGGGAGAACCCAGTGTGTCCCTGTGCACCCAGGAGCTGGCTCTGAGCTGTTTGTGTCCATGCAGAGATCATCTTTCTTGCTCCTTCCTTTCCTCTGATTTTCTGCCAGATCACTGTTTGGTGCAAAGCATTAATGCCACATCTCCTGGCTTCTCTCTGGTGCTGTTCCTCTGGTGGAGTGGAACAATATGGGTTGGAAATTATCTCATAATTCTAAATGATCTGAGAGCTGAATCTGAGCTGAGAGAATGAACTTCTCTGGCCTCTCTGGCTTTTCCATGAGCTACCAGCAAAACAGTTTATGCTGACTGCAGCCAACTGCTCTGGGGATACTGGGAAGCCAAATCTCAGCTTTCTGATTGCCTTCAAAATACTGGATGACTTATGTGCTTTGGACAGCACACATCCTTCCTGTTGTGCTCCCTTTCTGATGCTGTGCTGCAGGGTGAAGTGTCTGAAAGATTATCTGGGGCAGGAAAGAGGGGCAGCAGAATTCCAGATCTTTCTCGAGAGGGGTTTGGAAATGAATAGAACATGGATAATCTTTTTCCTTAGGGTTCTCCACCCCCCCAGCTGGCTCAGAAAAGTCACTTTGCAGTGGTACATGCAGGAGAGTCAGGTTGCTGTGGTTCATTGTTGTAGGTAAGTCTTGCCAGAATCTTCCCCTAAATGACACAAACTGCAGTAGGTCAGAGCAAGGCTGGCTCTCCATCGGCCAGGCAGTGGCACTGCAGGCTGGCTGCTCAAGGATGGGGGCTCTTTGTGCTCAGTGAGCACAGGATGAGGCTGCCCTGGCCTTGGCTCTCCAGATGCACTCACTGGGTGGGACTGTGACAGGATTGTTTGCAGGAATGGATGTCTTCTTTGTCTTTGAACCCACACAGGCATCCTTGGGAGGCTCTCTCCTGTTCCTCCCTCACGGGGTGTGCTGTGCTGCCTGGGCTTGAATTAGCTGCTGGAAGTAGATGTGCAGCCATAACTATCCCTGAACATTCAGGGCATTCAAAGCACATGGCTCAGTGAACTGGCCAGAGGATGGTGCATCCACTGAACCAGGAGAGAGGTGCAGCTCCTGGGAATTTCCTCTGCAGCAGCACAGGGACCAGGGCAGTCCTGCAGCAGAGACCTTGGATATTATACTGCCTGCTGGGATTCTCCAGTGCCTGAGCCTCTCACACTGGTCTGTGCAGTCACAAGTGTGGCTGGTGGGGAGAGGCAGCCCTGCTGCTGCCTGCTCCATGAGGTCACTGCTGCTTCACTGGGGGGTGCACAGGGCATGGCAGGGCACTTGGGATTAGTGACTCACAATGGTTCATTATTCTGCTGTACCTTGCTGTTAAAAAACCTCAGGTTTCTTGAGACAAGTGTTGAGGTGTTAAATGAACCTTCAGAAGCCCAGGAGGTCACAGAGCCCACTGCCCCATGGAAGTGCTCCATGGTGTCACCCATGGTGACCAGCAAGGCTCAGAATTCACTGAAAACTCTTGCTCAAAAATATTTCCATGTGAGGTTGGCTTTGTCCCAAGAGGTTTAACTAGAGCCCTGGAATATGAATAGCAGCTGTGAGAAGGAAGAACTAGAACATTCCTTATTTAGGTAATTTCCTAATAACCTCCCAGTTCCCTAAAAATAGTGCAGGATAAAATGCTCCACCATACCAGACTGGGGCTGAGCTGGGAAATGGGAGTTGCTGGATAATCCAAAACTCTCTCTATTGTGTCTCACTCTAACATCAGGGAAACATTTCCTATTTTTAGCTTGAATTTGAAGTTGTTGAATTGTCTTAAGATTCCTGGGTATGTAGATATTCATTATTTTGAATTGAAAGTGCACTCCCATATCTCAAATAGCAGTAGGAACCTCCACAGTCCTCTAGATCAACATTTCATATATATGTAGGGTGAAAGTAAAAAATACAGGTCTAAAATTATTTAATCAATATGTAACATCAAAAAAGTCCACAGTTGACTTCCTTTACCAAATCTTCCAGGTAACTTTCATTGTTCACAGAATGCCTGTTGTAGGATGAGTCTGTTCCAAGAACTCTGTTGAATCTCTCTGATCTTGTCCAGTTTGTTTCCTGCCCAGTGCTTAAGGCAATTGCTTCCTGCTGGATGATCTTCCCCCAGCTCTGTGTGGGGCCCTACCTCCAGTGCCACCACCTCATCACCTTGAGTGCCATCATGTTGCTCCTTCTGGATACCACCAGAAGCACTGGATGTTGTTTGTTTCTGCTTGCAAACATCACCTGTAGTGATAGCAGGGCTGGAGTAAGTCTGTGTCTGTCCCAGAAGCAGCTTTTGGTGGCAAGCACTGCCCAGGGGACACTGCTCACTAACAGGTCTATTCAGGCTGCAGAGCAGGACCTTTGTCCTCTTGCTTTTCGTGTGCACTGGGGGCAATGAGATGATCTCACATTTGTTAGGCACCAAGAATAACTAGTGATCACAAATCTGCAGGGGACAAAAGAATATCTGATATGTGGGAGGAAAGTTTAAAGGCCAAAGCAGAAAATTAAATTGAAGATTTTTGTGTGGCCACAACCTTTATACACAGCTGTGCAGGGGACAGGCCTGGCCTTGGTGGGGTAGGGCCACCTCAACAAGTGAGGAAAGAACAAAGTAGGGATCAGATGAAGCCATGCTGGGGTTGAATGAGGTTTTATCACAAGCTCCAGTCACTTGTAGTGTCAGCTTGGATAAGTAATGAAACCAAGAAAGGATCTGATGCTGTCAGCATAATGCTCAGCCCTGCAAGAAATGTTCTCTAGCAGAGAAAAGTGCACCTGTCTGGTCTGGGTAATGCTCAGGGCTCTGCACATTCTGGGGATAATCTGATCTGTTCAGTAGAAGGAACATGAGTATTTAACTTCATGATTCAGCATGAGAAATGTGGGTTAACAAATATTTTGGTTTTTTTTCCTTTTTCCCTGGCAGACCAGGGGCTGCATGGGCCCCAGTCAGTCACCTCCAAGGGCTGAGGGATGTGGTGGCTGTCAGTGCCAGCTGTGTCCTGCAGGCTGGCCTTGGCTTTACTGTCCCTGGCTGCAGTGGGTGCTGTGTTAGGCATGCTCTGTGTGTGTGGTACTCATTCACTTGGGCTTATTTCTTGGAAAACCAAAATCACTTTGTTACCAGTGTACTGCAAAACACATCTTACCAGACCCTGTCCAGCTACATATTCATATTTCAATTTTAAACAAACCATACCCTAACAAAACACTCATCTTTTTTAATGCCAAGCTGTACTTCCTCACTTGATTTTGAATATGCAAGTGCTACCTAATTTATCTCCATTTTTCAGGAGCTTAAAGCTTTTTTGTATTGGTGCTTCAGGAGACAGCAAATCCCTTCCCTTTTGCATTCACCATATTTACCTCCTTTTGCAGATTTCTAATGTTTATTTTACTAACCCTGGCTTATCCTGTTTTACAGGAGGTTTTAAAAAACATGCAAGGTTCCTGTTTGTTAAAAAAAAAAAAAAAAAAGATGTTTCAGCCAAACCTGAGATCCTTTCCTGGGCAGGGCATCCGTTTGTTTTGGTGGCTGTGCAGTGGTGATGTGTTCCTGCTCCCTGCAGGGCCTGGGGCTCTGCAGAGCATGGATGGAGCACCAAGGGGAATTCCTGCTTTAGTTTTAGTGGTTTTAGCTCTATAGCAACTTTTTTTCTTTTTTTTTTTTTTTTTTGCAACAAGGGATCAAGGTTCCTCAAGATTCAAGAGGTTTTAGTAGGAAAGGTGATGTCATTTTTTAATGTGCCATTCCTATTTTTGCTTGTGGTTTGACTCTTTCAACCCTTTCCTGTGTCTCTTCTTGGGGCTTTATGTCCCCTCATCAGGTTCCAGAAAATTCTGGCTGCAAATCTGCTGTTTCAAAGTCAGGGTAAACTTCTGGGTCTTTGGTGGCAAATTCCTTTGGGACTAGAAAAGGTAATTTCTGCTCCTGGAAGGACAGTAAGGGTTGAGTGTGCAAGTCCCTTCACACCTGAAAGCATCTTAAACCTGTTGGAACAGGGGGAAGTGGGGCATAACTGGAGGCAGAAAGTGGAGAGGACAAGCACAACAAAGGTCAGATGTGGGAGCCTGAACAGAGCCTGTCCAGTGAGATGCTGGGCTGGGCTGACGGGATGGCCTGGAGGCTTTGGAAGCAAATTAAGTTCAGTCAGATCAGCCTGTGTAGGTTGGAAAGGGCTGTCAGGTCTGATGAAGGAGGCTTTATCTTGATTTTTCTGTAAATATTTCTTCTGCCTTCAATTTACTCCCATTTTCCCAAGCACTGCTCTGGAGGGTTCAGCCTAGGACGTGCCCTCCTGGGTCTGATTGCCACAGTCACAGGCAGCTCTGGAGTAGAGGCATTTCCAGGGAAATAAAGTTTGAAGGACATGCATTTCAAGCCACAAGCCTTGGGACTGCCTTTGACTCCTCATAGCAGGTTTTAGATTCATATTTAGATACAGAAGCATTTTCAGTATCATGTTGATACAATCAGTTAGCAAACAATGACTTTTCTTTTGAATTTCCCATGGGAGAAGTCTTGATTTAGGGGTCACTTTTAGCTTGCCTGGTACATGCCTGGTTTCCCTGTCCTGCTCCTGCCTCACCAGAGCCTGGCTCCAGCTCCCTGAGCAGCACTTGCAGAGCAGGAGTCACCCGGGAGCCCTCAAAGGGGAAGGGCTGGGGAGAGGCAGTGCTGGAGACGAAGCTGGAGAAGTTTTGCAGAGCTGTGAGGAGAAGCAAACTCTGATGTGAGGTTAGAAGTGGCAGTAGGGGCCGGTGTATTCACCTCCTATCAGTCCTGCCAGTCTTTCCTGCAATAGAAAAGCCCTAAGAATAATGGGTCACAGAATGAGAGAGGATATAAAGGGCACTGCTAAAATCAGAGATCCCTGCTGTTAACAGAAACATGGGGTAAAATTCCTGGGTGGGGTGAGCATGCTACCAGTGTGCTGCCAGAGAAGGCAAACGCCAAATTCAGTGGTGCACTACAAACTTCTGGCCTAGACCACTTTTATTTTTCTTTCCTGAACCCAAATCTTACCTTCAGTGTAAGAGGAATTCACGAGCAAGTCACACTAGTTAGGCATTCAGTAGAATTTGTTATTAGTGTTGCTCTGTTCCCAAATGCAGATTCTGCTGAGAAACGCTGAAAACCATCAATGAGAGATGTAGAGCCTAGGCTGTCAGGCCAGGGGAAGCTGAGCACGGGCTCTTTCTTTAAAGAAAGGTGAAGTGGCATCTTCTGTGCTGTCAGAGCCTCATGGCAATGCAGGAGGGAGGAATCTCTGCCAGTGCTCACTGGCACATGCTGGGATTTTTATTACAAAGCTCTGGTCTCAGGCACAGGGGTGGAGGTGAGGAGGGCTGTTTGCAGTTCTCTGTTTCATCAGCACCTTGTTCTGAACAGAAGGTGAAGCCCTTTGGGCATCTCCCACTGGTTCCAAACACAGACTCACCTGCAGCAGCAAATGCACAGTGTAGGTCTTCCAGCATCCCCAGCATCACTCAGGAGTCTTCCAGCAGTCTTCTGGAAATCTCCCTGAGCGCTGGGTGAGTGTTTCTGTAGGCTAACATATCAGGATAGCAGAACTCTCTTATCCCACAGCAAGTAATTTTGAAGTGTTTGATACCATATCTCACTGGGGCTCCTTTATCGTTTCTTTCCACAAACTGTGTTATGATGGAGTAACCTAAAGGTGAAATCTTGTCACTATGTGGTACAATTCCTCTTAAGGAAAAAAAAAAAGGAAAAAAAAAACTCCAAACTGAAACTTCAAAAGCTTAAGTGAGAAGGGGGGAAATCCAACCAAAAAGAGATGAACTCTCTTTAGTTTAAAAACCATGTCCCCAGAGTAAGTGGCAGCCAGTGGCAGCCCTGCGCTCTAGTGCTGTTGCAAGTGATGTGCTGGTGCACAGTTCTCAGTCCGAGCCTGGGCTCACCTGAGTATTCTTTAAAGCGGATTAGAGTGGGGATTTTTGTGGCTTTTATTGGGTTTTATTACGTACTTCTTGTGGTTGGTTGATTTTTTAGGGTGATGGTGGTGTTTATAGTATTTTCATAGGATTTCACTGCAAGACAACCAAAATCAACATCAGACTTTGACGGATGACAGGTTCTACAAAATCCCTGAAGTACTTTGAGCATCTAAGATACCAGTTATGATAAAAAATTCAGTAAGCTGCAGAAGAGAACGAGTGTTTCTGTGATCCATGACTAACTGGAGCTTCCCTCCACAGCATTGAAGGCGAGTACGTTCCCGTGGCGGGCGACGAGGTCACCTACAAGATGTGCACCATCCCTCCCAAGAACGAGAAGCTGCAGGCAGTGGAGGTGGTGATCACCCACCTGGCCCCTGGCACCAAGCACGAGACGTGGTCAGGGCACGTCATCAGCTCCTGAGGTGTCCCCTGGAACAGCCTGCTGGGCTCTGCTCAGCTGCTGGCTGCAGGACCTGGCTGCAGAAAATTGTGCGTGAGGAAATACTGCATTGTCAATAAAGCAGAAGCAGGCCGAAATTGCCATTTTTTTACAGCTGGCCTGATTTAAAAAAAAAAAAAAAAGGCAATTCAAATGCTAATGAAAAAAATCTAGCGTAGTGTGTTTACAAGAAATGTATTTAAAGAGACCTAGTTTGTGTGATTGGTGGAGGAGGGGAGGTTTGGGTTTTCTTTTGTCTTGTGAACTGATTCCAGGAAATGCCCAGGGGAAGTGGGGAGACGTTTCAAGGAGAGCTTTTCTCGTGCAGATGGTCAAGCACAACTCTGAGCCCTGGGGGCTGTGTGAGCCTTGTGTTCCCTTGGGCTGCCCTTCTAGAGCTGCAGCACCTTTATTGCTGGTAACAGTGCCTGAATGCCTTGGCCTCACAGACAGAGGTGTTCATTGCTGAGCTGTTTTCCTCATGGAAGGAAGTTCACAAACAGAGCAGCTGCCACAGGTGGAAAATCTCCACCAGGTGGTTATGCTCCAGTGCCCATCAGGTGCACCACTGCAAATGCTGTGGCTGCACAGGTGTGGAAACTGTTGTACTGGTAAAGCTGGGCTTGTTTGTGAATTTACTTAGGTGCCTTGATGGTTGATTAGCAACAGATTTTATAGGCCAGTATTAAAAAAAAATCCATCCCGAATTTAAATTTGCTTCAAGGTAAGTGGTAGAAAAATGTAGAGTAGTGGATATTTCATAGCCTCTGACTGTGTCTGGATTTTGATAAAGCTGAAGATTTGCCTTCTAGACTGCATACAGCTGTGCCACGGGGCAGGCAGGACACCTGCACTGCTGCACAGCAGGTGTGTGCTGCCCAGGTGCCTGTGCATTAAATACTGTGAGAGTTACTCAGCAGGCTCAGCTGGCTTGGTGAAGTAGATTCTGCATCTGTTTCCCTGGCAAACTCGCTTGGTAGGATGTGACAGGGCCACCCTTCCCCAGACTCTTCATGTAGTTGTAGTGCTACTAAATTGGTTTTGTTCCTGTTTGCCTTCCACGTTTTTTTTTTTCAAATGAAGCATTTTTCTCTGTTATGTTCCTAACAGTGGATTTTTATTGACTTTGCAAATAAAATAAAAAAAAAAAAAAGCACAACTCTCGTTAGTTGTATAGAACAGTGAAGCTTCAGCTGTGTATTTGGAGCTTCACCAAGAGGTGCTCGCTGTCAGGACGTGTCCTGAGCCTTTCACAGCAGCTGATCTGTTCCCAGGTGTGATGTGGGGACAGCACAGGGGTGTGGGGTCAGGAACTGCTGTGCTGGCTTGTTTTCCCTTAGCTGTACCTGTGTTACACCGTGGTGTAGTGGGGTTTGGGTTTGGTTTTGTTTCTTATGACCTTGGTGCAGTGGTGGGTTTATCATGGTGCAGCTTGTTGGAATATCACCCTGCTTTCTTTACAATAAATGCAACAGTTTCAGTGCTTTACTGTGCCTCCAGTCTGCTGCCTGGGTAGCTGGTGCTGAAGGATCAGCTTTAAAGAAGAGAATGCAGGTGCCTGCACATGCACCCCTGTGCAGTGACATCTAAGTTTGATTTGAGGAAATGTTCTCACATCCACTGACTGCAGTTACCAGAATAATTAGGAAATAGTAAGGCCAGGACATGTCAGAGGAGGCTCCCAAGACAGAGCAGCCAGAAATGTTGTCTTTGGGGCTGAAAACAAACCTGGCTTTGGTCCTGTACAGGGTGTTTTGCACTGGTAACTTCCTGCCAATACAGCAACCAGCCCTGCAGTAAGATAAGCAGGTCAGCAGGTACAGGACATGAGTACACACAGCACAGCAGCCCTTCAATTGTCTGTCCTTGGAGAGCATTCTACACCAGGGATGGCTCTGCTCCTGAGTCACTCCCATTAAAACAGGAATTAGCTAGGGAAGAAGCGTGCTAGAAGACAAAACAGTTTTGGTGCATGAGGTGTATGGCAGCTCCACCTCCTTTTTATGTAAGGTCTTTTGGGGGGTACACGAAGATTCTATTCTTTGCTTTTTTACTGTGCATGTAGCCCATGAACCTGGAACTGGAAAGATTCAAATTACTCATTTCTTTGTTCAGACAGGTAGCATGCAACAGGTCTGCTTTAAGTATTTTATTTACCAAAATGACAAATTGAAATAGTATTTTTTCATGATAAAATCAGATTTTATTCTCCTTTACTAGATCAAACCGTTCATGCTCAAGATTACTTTTCTAATGCCAGATGAGAAAAGCAATATTAACAGTTACACAGAGTATCAAGCATTGATTTGAATTTTAATAGAAACATAATTTAGGTCATTTCTGTAGTATGAGAAATCTCACCTACCCTTAATGCCTTAACCAGGAATCTCAAAAAATGATCAGAAAGTAGCAGAAATATATTTTGCTAATGTGTTGAAGTTATTTTGATTAATTTTTACAAATGAATTCATAGATTTGGTTTGCAAGAGTGTAGGTATCATGACCTGACTGTGCCTTGGCACCATGTCCATCCTGAGGAGGGAATTTTGGCACCAGCTGGTCCAGAATTCCCAGGGGTGGCAGTCAGGGACTTCTGGTTCAGTGTCATCTTCCCAGCCCCTGGAAGAAATAAAACCTTTCCCTTCTACTCATCTTCCAGTTTTAGACAAGAAAATCCCAACTGTCTTCTAATTCATGTTAATTCATATAGCACAAGGTTTAAATATTTTTTAAAAAACAAAACCGCATCTTTTAAAAAACAGCCTCATCATAAAAAACTAGGGATTAAGCCTTGCAGGCCAATTTTGAGACCATGAATCAACTAGAGGCAGATTACACCTCCTCTTCCCTCCCTAAATCATAATGAACTAGTTAAGGAAGTTTACAGGTATCTTAAAAACCAACCCAAAATATAACCCAACCCAAACCTCATAACCAAGCAAAAGGAAAACAATGTACTCTTGCAACTGGGAACTGAAAAGATGGTGCTAAATGAGCTTTGCTGTGTTCCCCCAGTCAGCAAGGGGTCTCCAATTAAAACATTTCCCTTCAGTAATGACTGACCTGCAAAGCACCTGCTATTCATGACCAATTACAAAAAAACCAATACAGTATGAAGATGATGTTTCAAGTTATTTTGCTGTTTTAACCGTCTTGGAAGTGTGAATTCTGGAAGTCTTTTATTTAAAAAACAGTTCTTCACAGATTCTTCTTGTATCCTGTGGGGATGTGACACTGTGGCCTTCTGTCCTGGAGTCTGTGAAAATTTCATAGTCATTCCCTCCCTGGAAGCAGAAGAGGATTTAATTTTGTTTAACATAAAGCATAGTCACAAAAAGGGACAGATGAAGGGAAACAGAGAAAGATGTACTTTTTCCAAGGGTCTGCAGTGAATAGGCTCAGTAAACACCAGCACTGCCCCTGTATGAGCACAGATCCCCCAAATCCATAGGTTCATTCCCAAATTTCTGTTTGCCACACCGCTTTCACAGGGTCAGCATCAGCTCTTAGTACTCCAGCTCTCTGGAAATGCTGCACTGCCACTTAGAGGGTTTAAAATGAACTGTCTGGAAGTTCTGTGCCAGAGGGACAGGTGATTACTTTTGTAGCTGATGTTGGGGGAAAAAAATTAATTTCAAGCCTGTCTTTTTCCTATAAAACTTCACCTTTTAAAATTTATAAAGTCCTGTGTAACTTAAGAGTTTTATAACTCTGAGTTCTTATAAAACTACGCCTTTTCTTATAAAACGTAGCCTGACACTGTCCCTTGGCCATATTCAGACAGCTTTAATTTCAAGCAAGTCCTTGTGCTTGCCAGTGCCCTCACCAGCTCTTGTCAGTTCTCAGGATTTTTAAAAGCCTCTGAATTGCCCTGCAGAGCTCTGCCCCATGCTGAGGGACATGGGACTGTTCAGTTCCCCAGGGTGGAGACAGAGCAAAGGCACAGTGTTAAATAAGACAGGAAATAAATATGTTTAATAAACACCAGCCAACAAGAAGCATCAATCTACACTGACCAAGCAGGCCAATCAATTTCACACAGTCATGTCACCCAGGTGTTTAACAGAATTAGAGAAGTTCAATTTTAAAACAACCTCTGTTAAGGCAAGAACCCTGTGTTCAGTTCAGGAAACAGAGGGAAAACTTCCCAGCTGCAGCCAGGTAAACATGGTTTAAACGTTTATACCCAAGACAAGACAAGACAAGACTTTATATCCATGACAAGACTTCAGCTCTTGTCAGGACTAAGGTTTTAAGGTTAGCACCTACAGTCCTTGAGGTTTAATTCCAGCAGTTCTCAAATTAATATATCAAATTAATGTACTCACTGGCATGGTCTTGTCTCCAAAGAAATAAACAGTCTTGTATCCATCCTTGGCAACAATTCCTAAGCAGTACCTTTTATCCCAGCCCTCTGGGAACACATCGATGCTTATCTGCCCTCCTAGGAGAGAGAGGAACAAGACTTGTTTGATTTTCAGAATGTATTTCCAAAGGTAGGATAAGTGAAAATAAACCTAAACTGGGTAAGATTTTAGGCAGAGGGAGCTTTGCAGAAGACACAGAAATGTTGTGAGACCCTGGACCTAAGTCCTGCAAATACAGAAAGTATTTTATAGGGTATCAGTTATTACAGCTGTGATTCAGAGATCATTTATCCATCCAACAAAGTCTGAGCATCTTCCCACATACTCACTGCTATCCAAATGAACCTTTTAAAAAGAATTACATTTAACCTTTTTACTTTTAGAAAGAAAGGACACAAATGTACACAGCCACTGATAAATGTACAGCCATAAAATCGCCGGCAAAAGACTTTCTAAGGCTTTCAGAGTAGGAAAGGTAAGAAATCAGCTCTTTCAGCACATCCTAACAGGACAACAGCTCTTTCAGTTGTGAGCCCTTGGCCTTCACCAATACCTAAGAGCATGATTCCCAGCTGAAGCAGGTGTCCAAAAGGTAACAACATAAAGGAGAGAGGAGAGCTGCACTACAGTTCACTTTTGTCTTAGTGCTTCAGCACTAATGCCAACAATACTTTGCAATTCTGAAAATAATAGAAGGCAGGAGTGTGGTAATATATTAGGAGACAGGGTAAAAAAGAAAAAATGCATCAAAGATAATTCCCCATCATTATATTTTTTTCCTTAAGCTTGCACTTGCTTTTGGATTCTTTCCTTCCTCCCACACAATGCAGGTACAGCTGAAGAACCAAGGGCAACTGAAACAGCACTGAGGGAGTAGTTCTGATCAAAACTGATTCACAGAAACAACTCTGACTAATCCAAAGCACCTAATATCCTCCAAAATGAGCAGAATCAGTCACACAACTGACATTAAAGGACAATGAACTGATGACAAGAAATGAAGTTCTCTCTGTTGATGGGATTTCAATTAAAATGTCCCAATAAAAGCCTGAGAGGAAAAGGAGGCTCAGTCTTGCCTGCAACCACTCCAGAGAGACTTGTCACACAAATGAAATGGATGTCACAGCCATAAGAGAGTATGACTTAAATGAAATTTAAATTATTGATGTTTTAAATTACATTCTTTTAAAGTTTTACCTATAGAAAATGTGAGGCCTTTGCCTGCAAATTCTCTTTGTAGATCAGCTACAAATTTCTCTCTTATATGCTCCTTCTGTTAAAAAAAAAAAAAAAGAAAACAAAACCAAATATCAGTTACATGCTGTGTTGATTTACCAATGAAAAGATAACCCAAAAACACTTCTAAAGAATGGCTTTACTGACTTGAATGGACCCAGGCCGGTTACACTATAGAGGACACCAAGAAAGTATGGTTTTACCTAGGACAGGGTTTTTTAGGCCTCATGTATAGAAGCAGGATGTTCAGCACCCTGGATGTTGAATTAAAACATGAGCCAAACCCATCTTCTGCAACTAATCTTTGCTATTCCAACAAAAAAGCATTGTCTATTGCCTGAGGTCTGAATGAGGAAATTAGTTAAAACACATGGAAAGGATTAAACTGAAAAAAATTGTAAATTATAAAAGTTTTTTAAAAATCATAACCTAGCCATAACTGCCTCCTCCAGAAGAGCTGGGTATTTTTCAAGGGTTGTAACTCACTTTATCAAGTTCATAGAACTCAAGTCGTTCTTCCTGGCTGCAGCTTCTTCCAATGGGGGACACATTTAACATCCCATTTCTGAACTCAATGAAAGTGCCTCTGCAAGGGAATTGATTAACAAGACAAAAACAAAATGAAAAAAATTGCTCAAAACATTAAATATCACAAAAAATTTCCATTTAATTCTAAAGGGAATCAGCTATCTCATTGTATGCATGAACCCCAAACATGCAAACTCGGGCACCAATAAGTCTTTTGGACTTTGAATCTGGCAACCTCAACATCATCCTTACTGGGTTTTAAAAGTATGATTTAGTTTAACAAGTGTGACTGGAGCCTCAGAGCCTGACAGACCAGGCTCTCAGTTTTTGGGTGAAGCTGCAAAATTCACAGCAATGTGGGCAGTGTCCTGCCCTGCCTCACACCACACATTTCAGTGTCTGGAGCTGCACCTCACACATCACACAGAGCTGGCCTGGCTGCACTTCTCATCTCTGGAAAACACCATGCTGCTGAATTCCAAACATGGCAAGGGAACACTCCTACTTCAAAACTGAATCTCCTTCCCTCTGACATAAAGTGCAGAATCAGTATTTCAAACGCTGTGCTCCAGCTGGGAACTTGTCTTTGTATGCAAGGATGGAGCTCTGTTTCACACACACAGTGCTGTTCCCTAAGCAGAAATTACTCATTTTTTTTGCAGAGCAGCCTGAGCAGAGCTTTATATCCCCCACGGAGAACATGGCCACACTGGGATGTCTGTGTGCACATACCTCTTCTTTGGAAGTTTAATCTTTGCAATGTAACTCAGGCAGTAGTTGATGACATCTTGAAGGATGTCCTCGCCCAGGTGGCCCTGAATGCTCTAACAAAACAAACACCATTCAACCAAGGGTCCAGAATTTGAGATTCTAAAAGCAAGTCACATGGAAAACACAGATATTGGATAATCAGGCATGGTTAATGCCACAGAGAAACAAATATTCCTTCAATCAGTAACATCAGCTGATGCTCACATGTACTAACTAAAGGCTCTCATTTTTCTTTCTTGCTCATTTTATAACAACAAACTGTCCTTTACTATGATTCCTACTTGTACCTGCTTCAGAAGGAAACTGTTGCCACAGGCAGCAGCCCTAAACAAAAAGCTGCATTTGGCTATAGCCAAGCATGAAGAAATAGAGCTTGTTCCTGCAGTAAACTGGAACCACTGGTCAAGGCAGCAAATTCAGCCAGGATCTCTTTTAAATGTTCACTCTCCATTACTTATGTTAAACATTACATGCCAAATGAATGACCCATTAACAGGACTAACGAAAGCAGCAGTAATTTTGGTCTTTGGAAGGGTGATTACATAGGACTACACTGTACAAATAAAATACTGTTTAGAAAATTCCTTTTTCCCAGTACTGGAAGTGTCACACTTACCTGCTTGCTCAAGAATTTCCCATCTTTGTATGCTACCAAGCCATTTTCTGGGAACACATAGTCATATTTTTCAATCACTGCAAACAAGCAAAAAGACAGTAACTCACCAAGTCCCCTATATGCTTAATGCAAAATTATCTCAAATGTGAAATAGGTTAAAATACAGCAAACATTAGCTCCTAAAGCATGAAAGTTTCATGCTTTCATCGTAGTGTCAAGTACAAGATGAATGCTAGTCCAAATGCTCACTATGATTAATGCACACCTCAGATCACACGAAATAATTTGTTTGACTTACCTGTGGTTTTACTTAGAGGCATGTGACTCTGCTTTAAGTGTAAAGAAATGAACAAACACCTCAAATACTTCAAAGACCTGGTACACGGCCTGGCTAGAGAGCAAGTTAAATACTGCCCTTTTAGGTTTATTTCCTCAATGTCACTAATCTTCAGCAGATGTCAGGGAGCTGTGAGTGTCAGCACAACACAAGATGATATGGTTTACTGGGGACCACTTGGAAGGCAAACAAACTGAACTGTCTGGCAACTACAGGAGGCCATCAGTGGCATTAATTAAGTAAAGACCATTAAGAATAAAGGACTAAGAGTCCATCACTGCATCACACCCGCACAGTGAACAAAATCAGGTCCTCGAGGGCTGTGCTGGACAGCTGAGCAGCCCACACGTGTGTGTCACACACACCACTCCACTGCACACTGCAGTGTGGAAAAGCCCTCCCAAGGCTCTGTCACCGAGACAGGATTGCACCATTAGCAACAATCTCTTAATTTGATATCGAGATACCAAACGCTGGTTAGCAGCGCCCCACAGCCGGAGTGCACCACAGCACCACCAGGAAGACAATTAAAGCGAGGAGAGGGAAGAGGGGGATGAACGGGGCTGAACCCCCACTGAGGAGGTTCGACCTTCAGAGATTGCATCAGCCCGGCCTTACCGTCCTCGCCCAGCTGCTCGCGGATCTTGGCCAAGTCCGAGCCGCCCACCACTCCCACCTTCACCTTCTGCCGCAGCCGCTGCACGAACGCCGCCATCTCCGCCGAGATTCTCTGGGGTCCAAAACACAGCCGTCAGATTTGCCAGAGGCCAGCGCCTCCATGCCGCAGCAATCGGCACCAACCCGCGGCACCGGGCGGGTCTTTGAGCAGCGTTAAATGTGTTAAGTGTGCCCACAGAGCCCGCGGCGAGCGGCACACGCCGGGCCCCGCGGGCGGGACGCGGTGTGCGTTCCGGCCCGGCCCGGTGTGCGCTCCGGCCCGGTGTGCCATCCGGCCCGCTCCCCGCGGGCTCGCAGCCCCGTCCCGCACTCGC
>JANRGV010000045.1:5044324-5067734 GCA_024734035.1 Alethe castanea | reverse complement strand
TCCCCATTCCCCTCCTTCCCCCTTTCCCCTGTCTCCTTCCCCCTTTCTCCGTCTCTTCCCCTTTCCCTTTTTCCATCCCTCTCCCTATCCCCATCCCGTCGGGGCCGGTCGTGCCGGGTGCTTGCACAGACGCGTGTTGCAGCATGGCGGGGCAGCGCGAGTTTCCCTTCCTGCCTTTTCCCTTCCGTCTGCTCCCGCCTTCGACCTAGCGCGCTCTCCTCCCCTTTACCGTGCTTTCTCCACTTTCCTGTTTCTCTAAAGTTGCTGTTCTAGTGGTTATTCAGCTAGTCGCCAGGCAGAAGCAGCTTGCCGTGGGATATTGCTCCGACAGCGAGAGGCAGGGGGTGTGCAAGGCTCACTGATGACCTCACTGATACCAGTTGTGTTAGCAAAGTTTTCCCTCTCGGGCTGCAGGGAGAGATGCGAGCACGAACAGCATATTCCTATCAGAACACTGGTTTAAGGTTACAGCGAGCTGGGGCTTGTGCTTCACTGTCTGTAGGTGCGCGAGGGACCAACTGTGATCTCACTGATTGAGTTTTGAAGAGGACTCAAATGATGACCTGTGGGACTCTTACCTTACAGGCTTGGCTCTGCACAGTTAGGACTAAAGTCTGCACGGCACCAGCTTTTGGGAGATGCCTACAGAAAGAGCTCTGGACAAGGTCATGGAGAAGGGAAGATGCTGGCCTGCCCCGGATTTTTGGTTCGTGGGCGTGTTTGCAGTCACAAACCCAGCGAGTTCATGGTGTCAGAAATTACCTCAGGAGCCCACGAGAGCTGTCTGTGTGTCTGTCCCACTCAGCCCCTGCTGCTGTGGTCCAACAGAAGGCTGTGGATGGGAGCACAGAAGAGTTCAAACTGGTCTACAGGTTCCCAGGGATAAAATACTGCAAAGTCCTGTCGAGACTGAAGCTGTTGCAGACTGCCACCTCCATGATCATGCTGCCTCCCATCTGCTACCTGTACCTGCAGGACCAGGTGTCTCAGAATATCCTCTTCTATACAACTGGCATCGCCGTCTTTGCTGGGGCAATGTTGTATGGTATGAGCTACTTTTTCAGAAGAATTATTGGATTAATCTACTTAAGTGAAACGGGACAAACTGTCAGAGTGGCCCACTTGACATTTTGGGGAAGACGTAATGATATTTACTGTCCCATAGAGACAGTGGTGACTTTGGATGAAATTGGAGATAGCAAGAATGAGCTACTTCACCAGTTCAAACGGTATAACAGTACAGATACTTTGTATTTTACAATTAAGTATGGCCAGATTGTAGACAGAGAGAAATTTACTCAGATATTTGGAGAACTTGTGTGACACAGATCATGATTTTCCATGCTGCATGTTCAGTGTGCTTATTGTTCCATGAGGTTTAAGTACCAGACTACACATCTCTGTCCTTTTCCTGTGCAAAGCCTGCTGTAAGTGCACCCTGTGTAGAAAGTCACAGTGGTAAAGCACAGCCCACTGGATTAAAGGTCTTGCAGCTTGTGTATGGTGTGAGAAGTGTCTGTTCCATGTCGGATTCAGTAATGTCACAGCATTCCAAGCCTGAACTGTCCTTGAAATGTGCTGTAGGAGGCCAAATTACTGGGGCTGACCCTGGCTTTTGTTTTAGTTGGCTTCTGGCTGTTAGGAAATTTGAAAAATCTCTTGAAATGAAATGCAGGAGCTGCCAGAACATCCTCACTTCAAACCTCAGTGTTTCTTTTAGCTGATTTCAGGTTGGCTAGGATGCCTCTGGAAATTAAAACTGGTCTGGTACATCCATATGATGGATGTCAGAGAGGGACATGCTCACGTGTTAATGCAGTTGAGGAAACTGGGAAGGTGTGTGGGCTGAACTGGCCTCAGGAGGGTCCTCCAGGATGGGAGTGGAACTGGGCAAAACAAGGGTTAGTGCTGCAAGAGACTGGCAGCTCAGCTGCTAGGTTAAAGGCTGGGACAATATTTCAGGAGCCTCTTACAGAAATTGCCATTCTTCATTGGAATGGGAAAAGCAGCACCTGTCTCAGTGAAGGATTGTGGTCTTATTCCATGGTACTGGTATGATTTCTCCTTTTCCAAAACCTCAGTAGAAACAAGGAATTTAAACCCAAGAAAGAACCAAACCTATCACATCTAACACGTAACACATTTTTTGAATTGTCAGAAGCAAGAGAATTCCTTACACCCATCTTCTAGTTCTAACTTCATTTGAAACTGGCAAATAAACTGACTCTCACCAATGATCTGGAGTGTTCCTTCCTTATTTCTTCCTCATGTGAAGTGAAACCTCTGTTTCTTGGCAGATCAGCAAAGGCAGTTAAGTAAATTTGCCATTGAAGTGCACAGGGTAACCCTGGATTATTATTTCTCATGTTGAACTTTTCCTGATGGGGTTCTGTGAGTTTTGACTGGCACTATGCAGCACAGCAATGTCAAAAGAAATCCAAATATTCCTTGGCATAAACACCATGGCAGCAAAATACAGTGGGCTGTACAGTTACACTGTGATTTTGGAGGTTTATCTTCATCAGCATGTATTTAATGTGCAATAATGGTTCAGTTTAGGCATGTACTGGGTGTAAAATGAAAAGCCCTGGAGAAGTTCAATTATAAATATTTTATTTAAGAATATTGATTACACATGATTGATGTAATTTGTTATGAATCTGTGTACAGTTACTAGTTACACCATGAAGTGTACTTAAGTATTAGTTTAAACACTTATTTGGCACTGTCCACAGTATGCTGTAAACAATATTAACTTTATATGCTTCAGCTGCAGTGCTTTCTATGTATTTTCTAACAATTTCATCAACATGTTGTACACAATTATACAGTTACTGAGTGTCAGTAAAAATTATAAAAACACCTAGAGTAGTCATAATAAAAGTGAAGATGTGGTAAGACTTCAAATTACTGGACCTTTGCTTCTGTAAAAGTACAAGACTTGCTAGAGACATTCACTAAAACTACTGCACTGATATGTTGAACAAACTAATTCCCAAAATGCTGTCAAATGCAGTTCTTGGTTTGACTTTCCTTTTGCTGATAATACGCTTACAAGGACAGCGATGACAATGAAGTTTTGTTGAACACCAATTTTTACCGGTCCTTCCCCCAGATTTCTACAGCCTCTGTTCAAAAACCTGCTCAGGTTCTGCCCAGCTGGTACCAGAATTCTGCTTTCTGCAGAGGTTTACAGAAATCCCACTGGGTTTAAGCTGGCAGAAGTGACTGTGCTTGAGTTTCCCAATACCAGTACTTTAAAATGGGTTCTCAAAGCAGGTAAGGAACCTTTTCACATTTTGGTAGCTGTATTAAACATGTAAATCTTTTAACTTCTCTGTCTCTTGTTATGTACTTAAAAATTGTGGTCAGGTCCTGAAAGGGCAACTGTAAAAGTCCATTGTGGTCCCTGTTATTTGGTGCACAACAAAAAGCTAAACTTAGTAAATCCAGATGCTCACCAAGAAAAAGAAAAAGAAAGGCACCAGATCTAGTTCAAGTCAGCCTTCAGCAAACAGTAAAGAGACATCCAAAACAATTCTCTGAAGAGAAACAAATTAATGAACTGTTGACACTTTTGTTGATCCTGTGGCTTTCTAGAAGATCTCTGAAGTATGGATGACTTAGAATATACTATTAGAACAAAAATAGAATTACTTTGCATTGTAAATGTGCAGTTAGGACTAGGCCTTCAGTGTAGTGGCTCTGATACCAGATAATGGCCTTTCTGCTTTAGTTTTACAAAATACCTCAAGTATTTGTGTAGAAGTTATAATAGACAAATTCATGGCTATTGTGTCTTCTGGGCAAATGGTAAAATAATCAAATCATTCTAGACTGCTGGCAGAAGTGGAAGAATGTGCTTTGCATGGTTCTCTAAGCTTTGTCAAATTATATACTTCAGGGTAGAGTTTTCTCTGTACAAGTCTGCTTGTAAGAGAAGTCAAAAGTTTTAAAACCCATCCATGATGAGGACAAGAGGACAAGGGCTGCAGTGCCACCTGCAGCGCTGTAGGTGTGGCTGAGGGCCTCAGTGCCCTGTGAAGCAGTGAGTGCAGGCTGGGCAGAGCTGATGGAGCCCTGATGCAGCTGGTGTGCCAGATGCCTGTACTCGAGGGAATAAAGCTGGAAATCATTCTGTAAAATACTGTGCTTGGCAGTGGTGGAAAGCAGAGCTTTCCTTGAAACACTGACTTTATTCCAGCTGCCGTTAGAGAACGGCATTCTGTGTGGCAGGAGTGTGGCAAATCTGCCAGGGTCACCTGTGGAAACGGACTGTACCAGGTCCTGCTCACACAGGAGAGGCAGGGGCGTGGCTGTAGGGAGGACTCTGCAGTTAACATGGCCCAGGCCAGAAGAGGGAGGCTCTAGGGAATGCACCAGGCCACATTTTCTAGGGAATGCACAGTGAGGGACAGCTGCATGTACCTGCTGGTGACCAGTGCCAATGCTCTGCCTGGGGCGCGTGTGCATGGAGCAGCTTGCCTTGGGCAGGACTACAGACAGAACACAAACCTCAGTTTATGACTTCACACTTAGCTTGTAAGTAGAGAGGACATGAATTAATGCAAACTAATTTCATAATCAGCTGTTCAGTGCAAGGGAACTGCTTTTTACTTGAAGTTTGCTAAGATGTCACTGAAAATGTTCAGGAAGAGGTGTGCGTGGTGATCCTTGAAGATCAGCGTTGGACGAAAACGGATGGATCTGTCTCCACAGCCTCCCAGAACAACACCTGAAATGAGAACAGAATAGGTCCTCTAGTCATTTCCATCTTGGCCAAATCTCCAGAAAAATGCAGGTGTCTGAATGAGGATACCCTCACTGTGGAGGGCAAACAAGCTCCCCAGATCCTGCTAGCCACACCATGATACAGCACATTGTTGTGTGAATGTCCTCAAGCTTCACAGAAGCTTAGAAGAACATGGTGGGTGCTGGAGCTGTTCTATAAAACACTTGGAGTATTGGCACTAATCCTGACAACAATGGAAAGAATCCATCTAGCACAGAGCTTAAACAGCATCTGAGATTTCAGAGCTGCAGTACTCTCCTGGTCAAGGATCTTGGTGCCACAACAAGACACAGGGGGTTTCTTTGCATTGGCTTTTAAACTAATTTGTTTTTAATGACAAGAAGTTAAAATGTCTCAGTGCCTGCAAACCTCTCCCTGCAGTGCTTTAAATGCACATTTTAGCCCAAAATCAATTCCTGGGAATGTTTGAGCAATGAGAACCCATATTACTAAGATGAGCTTACCCTGCCTCAGAGCCTTGGTTTACCCTGAAACAAACCACTTGCCTTCTCTCCCTGCTGGCTTACTTTCCAAGAACAAAAAGTGGTGTCTTTTACACTCTAAAATTTTGGTTTCACCACAATTTAGATGCACCCCGCCTGCTTCTTTCAAGTGATAGGAGTAACAGCAAAAACAGACAGCAGCAAGCACGGGGCCAACACAGTTATATTCAAAGAGAATGTTAGGTGTAGATCCCAAGGCTCCCCTCTTGATACCTAGGCCTGTCTGCAGCTGGTAACAGTTCTGTGGGAAAAGAGGGCTGTCACTGTAGATGTGTGCTCATTTTAGGCACTTGTATTTCGTCATTAGGTATTCCTAGGTATAGGAATTACATAGTTATAAAACTCATCGTTCTTCTCCCTGTGTTTTCCTGAGCGACATTAACTTTCTTCTAACTTTCCTGTTTCTAGAAGTAAGCATGTCCATGGGCACCTAAAGTCACTGCAGAGGACTCTGAACCTGATGTCACAAAAATGCCCTACACAGATGTCTTCCAGTAAACTCAGACCTGCAGACTGGTAAATGTACACGCCCTGCAAGAGGCTGCTCTGAGGTCTCTGACAATAAGTGTTTCCAGAAAAGTCTAAATCCAACTTTGTCATTTCACTGCTGTCCTCTGATGCTGAAATACTCATACACAATATGAGAAGGAAACTGTGAAGCATTGCCTCCACATGTGAATGCTACTGTTTGTCACATGAAGCTCATCCACACACACTAATTTTCTTACCTTTGTTTCTGGCTATTGTAATTAACTTGTTTCTAGTTGCATCATTTGGAGTGTCAAACGAACAGAATGTTCCTCTTCCTCTCACTCTGCTGATGAGATGGGGGTAACGAGCCTGCAGAGAGAGGAGAGACAAGCACATGGCAGGTGCTGCAACAGAGGACACCTGGTGGCAAGGCTGGCTCTGGCAGGTGGAAACCCTGCTGCCTCCTTGCTCCACTGGAGTGGAGCATGGCCCACATCCTGCTCAGCCTGCAGAGCCCAGCACAAGGCAGGGAGGGAGAATCAATCTGACCCATGAGCTGGGACAAGTAAAACGTTCTTTGGAATGAGCATAACACACCTTATTTACATCTACAGTGGACTCCAGGAAAGCCTGAGCATAAACCATCTGCACTGCAGCCAGAAACCAGCTCATTCTTATCCTGCACTTGCCAGTAGCATCTGCCTCACTTCCTCTCAATCACAATCCTCATCTTTTGGATAGGACTAGTTGTATTCTGGCCCTCCAAAGTATGAGATTATAGTATTTTCTGTTCTTCTGCCTGCTATGTCTTAAAGGTGTGGAGAGAGCAGAGACAGTGTTTGGGATTATTCTATGTAAAATGCTTTTGGGAGGTGAGCACCTGCAAGCCTACCCTTAAATGCCTGTCTGTAGAGCTACACCGTAGAAGCTGTAAGGAATTTCCCTTAAACACGAGAGGGAAAGATAAAATCTTCTTATTTCAACAGCCCAGCAGAATTGAAACAAAATATGAAAGCAACTTCCTTTAAAAAGAACTTTAGGACAAGGAAATACCAGCTGCTTATGGTAACAAAACCTTCTAGCAAAGTAATTTAATTATCTGCAGTACATACCTTCAGATATTTTGAGGATCACCCTTTATATTTGATTAAGCTATATAAACCCAGCATTTTCAAGTCAGTAAAATAAAGTTTACTTAAATTCCAAATGGGACACATTTATTCAGACCTGTATTGAAGTTATAATGGTCTAGACCCCAGCTGGAGTTCCTCAGTCCAAGTGTTTAAACTGGATAAGATCAGATCCTACTTCTGCAGCAAATTTCTCCTTCTTATCTACAGTCCTTCCAGATGCTTACCTGCAAATCCAGCAGCCCAGTCAGCAGTGCTTTCCCAGCGTGGGTTGCATTGTTTAGAAGGTCTTCTGTTTTAATAACCTTAATGACTTCAGCAAGCATAAGGTTCTTGGATGGATCTCCAAGCCAGGTGTTAAAAATCCGGTATGGCTGTGGAAAGAGTGGAAAAAGAGCTGTGGATCATGTTAACAAGCAAGTCACTATAAATTAGGGAAAGCAAGGCATCACACTGGCAGTGCAAACATGTGGTGTATGAAAAGGCATGCACTAATCTTACCAACCCCCCTTTTTCATGTTAAGAAGCACAAACCCCATTGCTGAGCTGAACACAGGGTGATTACTTCATGCTTCTCATTTAGTGCACTCTGCCTTGCTACTCTGACATCTCATTGAAACACAGCTATAGCTGACAGGAAATCACCATCATGTGTACAGGCTTTTACATCAAGCTTTATGTTCTTCCCCTTAATTTGACTTTTTCTTTTTTGTTTATTACATCTAAAATGTCATTAATGCAAAGAAGAAATCTTGCTGACAGACTCCGTAATGCTGACATACAAGCTCTGAAATTCCCAAGTTGCCCTGCAGGAGAAGGTGTCTGTTTGTGGTTTGATTTTGTACTGAAGGTTTATTCCATTAGGCTTAACCCAGTTCTCCTCTCCCCACCACCAGCTTTATGACCTTGGTGACTGACAACAACTGGAATAAAATGAAGAGGTGATGAAAACTGTGTAAGCACACAGCAAGTTTCTATAAAACAGCAGCCCCATCCAGCTGAACCTGCACTGCTGGAGGAAACCTTGTCCCTTCCTTGGATGTCACAGTGACTCCTCAGGGGGTCACCAACTAGCACAGAGTTCAAGTTTCATCAAAAATCTTACAGCATTTGGCCTGAACTCCTCTTTGTGGAAAAATCCTCCTGTCATCATCTTCTTACTGAATGTTACCACATCAGCTGGGTCATCCAGGCCCCAGTGCTCGTGTGCCCAGAATTTTCCTGTGCAGCCACCTCCTGTCTGCACCTCATCCACCAGGAAAGCACAGCCATGCTGCAGAGACAGACACAGGAGCAGGGAATGTGAGCCCTCCTTCCCCAGCCAGAAACACTCCCTTAGTGAACACATCAACACAAGCCAATCACAGCAGCACCCCTCCTTCCTCTCCCTTCATTGCCCCAACCTCCCCTCCTCAACCCCCCACCAATGCACTCATGTCAGATTTCACCGTTAAAAATTCAGCTGGTTTTTCAGGAAGGTACCAGAAACTTGTTTTCTACCCATACTCATCAAGTACATGTTTTTATATAGTCTTGGGCATTTCTAGAGGATACCTGAAAACATCTGGGAGGAGCAGAGATGGCATTTTCAAACCCCTAATGGAAGAGTGTCATTTCTAGGGGCTTTGTTTGTTTGAAATATAAATTCTCTGCCCCCAGCTGGAGTTGGGCATTATGTGGCACAGAGGCAGTGCCAGCAGCATGAGCTGGTCACTTTAGGGGGCATGAAAAGCTGCCTTTTCAGACAGCTCTGCTGAAAGAGCTGCTCATGGGAGCTGGCAATGTGGGGTTTTTATGTAAAGGACTATTTTGTCCAAACTCTGTGACAGGGAGAGCAAGCTATATCATAATACTGTATTTAAAAACAATGGGTAGGTACTTTTGGCAGCATCTCTTCAGCACACAGATGTTTTGAGGGTCAAAAAAACGATGGAGTAAGTATTACAGAGGGTCATACCTTCTAAATAGGTAACTTTACGTTCCAAATACAAAGACATCTGTCTCTTTCATTGTTTTATTGGAACATGAGCACTATGGCTGGACTCAAGTTCTGCTTCAGCTTTTTTTTTTCAATTAAAAAAGCGTCATTAAGAATTTATACTTTTGACAACCTGCTTCTTCAGAAATGGAACCTCCTCAACCAACTAGCATTATCATTTACAAAACACACCTGCAAAATTCATAGCTAATGAATCACAGAGTAATTTCTCTCTCACTTTGAAATTAGAAGATAATTTATTGGACAGAGGAAGCCATTAGGTGTGAATCAAATGGAAGAGAGCAGGGATTGCTTGTATGTGGTACATAACTAAGGAAGCCTGTGATACCCTCCAAGAGCCTGTGATACCCTCCAAGAGCCTGGGGCAGGGCAAAGCCTCTGGGGACACCTACAATGTGTGGGTGCATGTCTTAGCCAGCACTGAGTGCCCAGAGAAATGTTTTATTACCTTTCTGGCAATATCTCTCAGCTTTCTGAAGAAGTCATCTGAAGCATGATTGTCCCCACCCTCTGACTGTATTGGTTCCACAATGATTCCAGCCACAATCTTCTTCTTTTTCCTGTACTTTACAATCAGGTCTTCCACCTATGAATCAAACACTTATGGTACATCCTCCTTCCAGAACATTTGTACATTTCCTCCCAGCTAGGTTAAATCTCATCAGAATTTCAACTCTGCATGGACATTCCTGGCTATAAAGGTACCAGGAAGCACAAAGGATTAACAAGTGGTTCCTCCAGAATTTAACACTGCCTTCTTGTTCCTGAATGGGCTTAAGTCATGTCCTAATCACACTGTAACCACTTGCACATTTATCTACAGTGTTGTGAAAGCTCTAGCCAGTGTGCAGAGCACCACTGCAGCTCACTGTGCCAAAGCTGTCATTCCACCTAAGTGATATGGAAGGGGATAGATTTTCTGTCAGAAACCAAAACTCTGCTAATGTATTAGAAAAGGTAATCTGGAAAATTCACTTTTTCCAGTCACCTACTTCCCATATATTAAAATTAATCAGATGAAATAGTGCAGAAATCCTGTTGTTGTAAGGGGCTGACAGATAATTCTCATTAACCCCCTAGTGCCAGTTGCTGCAATTAATGGTGTGTTTGTGCTTGAAATCCCCCTCAGAGCCCTCGGGCCCACAGGCCCTGCAGGCTGTACAAGCAACAGTTTCCAAAGGGAGCCAGTTAGCCAAGCACAGACTTGCTATGAAAACGTTTGGCTTTTTGGTTTGTTTGTTTGTTTTTAAAATAATGGCTTCCAGCATTGCATTTCTCCCACCAAAGCTACCCTGGAGCAGCCCCAGGGAAGCCATTTGCTGTGCTTTCTGTGTTCTCTGAAGTGAGGCACCTTTGGCTGAGTGGACTCACAGGTCCATCCCTGCACAATCACAGCTTTATGGCAGAAGCTGCCATGGAAAAGCTGGAAAGGCTGAAAGAGTGTTAGAGGCTCTCTCTGCAGAGAGGGGTATCCACACTGTGCTCTCTCTCAGCCCATGGCCTTTTGGCAAGAGCTGGCAAACGAGTTCACTGTGATACAATGAAGTTCTGAGGGTGAAATTTCTCTTTGGTTTCACTCATGCAGCCCTGTATTCCCAGTAAGCTGGCAGGGAGAAAGGTCTGACTGTAAACAACAGTGAATGCTGGTCCAATCACAGCCTGTTCCAATCCCTGAAAACATTCTTTTAGTGAAAAGCACTAATCCTACCAACACTATTCATTATTTCAAATCAAAAACAACAGAAAGCTGCCAGGGAATTTTTTACCTCCTCTAAACAACGGGCTTCTTCCTGTTGATTCTCCTTCACAAAGTCTTCCAGGGGATACTTTAGCCTTGGAAATGGAGCAATAGGCCAGTCCAGTGAGGGAATGTCCAGTTTGTGAATTGCTTTAGAGTGAGTTGTAGCTAAGCAACCTAAGCCCAGAGAGGGAAAAATTAAAATAATACCCATCTAGGAACAATACAAGAAAAAAGCTACCAAGAGGTGAAAAATGGCCTGACTGTGGAATAACTGCTCTGTGTTTTTACTGTCTTCTGAAATACTGAGTAATTTGATTTAATCAGGGTTAAATGGATTCCTCTAGATTTTAAGCATCAGCTTCCACATGCACTGTTCCAGAAGAGCAGGAGAACCTCTGTCAGTCTGACAGGTTGCTCAGACAAGGTGGGTTCCATCCCTGCTAAGATAACTGCTCACAAAGCTCACAGTTACAGCACTCTCAGGTAACATGCTTAGAACAGGGACTGAGCTGATATCACACAGTAAAAGTGAGTGACAGCATGTTTGTGGTGATTTTATCCCAGGAGACAGACAGTAAACCGTGGATTCAGAATGAAAATAAGAGCCTGTCTGAAAAGAACTTTTCAAAAAACATAAAATCAATTCCTACTGTCAGTCAAACATTCCAGTGCTGATGGGGCTTCCAAGGCAAACCTTGATGAACCTACAGGTTCTCCAGTGCACTGTGTAAGGACAAGCAGAGGGAGCTGAGGGGACAAGGACATCTTACCCAGGGTCCTGCCGTGGAAGCCGCCCATGAAGGAGAGCATGGCGTAGTCAGGGCAGCCAGGGGGCTGCAAGCAGAGCACACAGGGGGGTCAGCAAGGGGCTCACAGCCCCTCCCTGCCCCTGAGCTCCTCTTCCAGCAGCTGCCACGAGCTGTTACAGCCTGCCCTTCAACAAGTACACTGGTCACCCCAGAACCCTCCCCTGTGCTGCACCCCCATGCATTCCTGATGACCCCTGATACTGGTGGGAGCAGTCTGTATTTCACCATTTCCTAAATGTACAAAGCCCAGATTCCACTTCACATGGAGCAAACTTTTCCTCCCAATCTTCCTTTCCAAGCCCAAACCAGAGGTACATCCGTAGGTGTGGTAAAGAACCTTTTACCTGGTTAATCATGCAAGATTCCAGTTCTTCTTTTGTGACATTATTATGGCCCCTTTCCTTGTTCTGCAAAAAACCCAAACAACCCAACATGAGTGTTCCTGTAGTTGTAACCAATGCATTTATGGCTGAACCACAAACCAGTAATGCTGGTATTCAACACTGGAGCCAAGGAAGACCCTGACCATGGCTTTCACATGCTGACTACAATCTGCATTTTCTTTATTTCCTTTCCTTTATAACTTCTAAAGTTGTGTCAACATAAAGTAAAAACTTAGACAAAGACATTTTAATAAACATTTTATACTAGACTGAATATAAAGAACATCATGAGCAAGACAACCTCCAAGCATCCCTTTGTTTTGCAGTAACAATTCTGATTATGAATAAGTATGCATTTGTACATCTAAACCTGCAAAAATATTTAATTTTTTACTTACTCTGTACCACATGAATATGGCTTTAAAGGCATTTTCATTAGAGCAGGATCCACAAGACATGGTCATCACCTGTGACAAACCCTTAGGAGCCACCTGTCAGCAAAGACAGAAAATCACTCTTGAAATACTGAACACAAGTATAGTGCAAAGTGCTAATAACAGTGATGATAATAACAGTGATCAGTCCATGGGTATCTCAAACTCACTGATAGCAACGACTCCTTCAGTTTTTCTGTAAAGTTCTCTGGAGGTAAAATCCCTAGGGCAGGTCTGTTGATGAAAGTGCTCTAAAACAACAAAGGAAGAGGAATTGTTAGGTCTTACTATCACATGGAAAATATGTTGATATCCAAGCAGTTCCATTTTATTCCAATTATAAATACCAGACAGAAGTCTGTATCATGGCACAAGTAGTTTTAAGCTAGGGACTACTATTCCTGCCTTAGCATATGTTTTTCTGTCTAATCCTTACTACTTGATTCTTGCAGGACACCTTAGGAAAGTGCATGCTAACTCACACTGACATTTCCTCTTCAATATTGCCATTTTAGCTGCTCAATCTCCATTTTCCTTATACACAGGAAATATGCTTTTAAATCTTTATTACTGGCTTTCAGTTTGAGTAGCTAAATTCAGTTAGGACAGCAGCGTTTTCATCCTACTGAGCTTCAAGACAGACCATTTTTGAACTCTGGGAAGGTGGAGCCAGGCTCTTCAATGGAAGATGAGTAGCCATGGGCATGAATCAATGCACGAGAAGTACTGATTTGGATATAGGGAAAAGGTTTTGCAGGAAGAGAACAGGGAAGCAGTGAAACAGGCTGCTCTTTTGGAGCTCTTCAAGGTCCCAGATAGAGCCCTGAGCACCCTGGTCTCATCTCACAGCCACCCATTTTGGAGCAGGAGGTTGGCCAAGGGACCACCTGAGGTCCCTTCCAATTTCAGTGGTGCTGTGAACTGGCCACATCAGGAGTCACACCTTTGGGAAATGTAATTTTGGTGTGAGGGAACAGCAGCCTGCAGCTCACACAGGGATTTCTAAGGAGCAGCTCTGGAAGAAGCCCCTCAAGCCCCCCAGTCCACTAATGGAGATGAAAGTCACATTTATGCAATTAATTTAAATTGTGTCATGGATTAAAATTGATTCATTGCTGCTCTTAGTCTTTGTGGGTAATCTTATTTGATTCATACCATGCTACTCTTTATTTTAAATTAAATTTTCTTAGAGAAGGACAAGCTCAATAAATTTGCCAATGGCCAAGCAGCTTTATTTGCCCTTTTCTTTTGTTTGTTGCTTTGCTTGTTGAACAAGTAATGGCTGAAATTGAAGGCTGAGCTTTGATAAGTTAAGTCTCAATGTCCAGAGGGGACACACAGCCTTCCCCAAAACACTCATATTTTCAGTGCAGCTGAAGCTTGCACATCTATCAACATCCTTCAGTCCTTCTCCTCAACACAAATATTCATTCATTCCAAGATGTGTGAGGCACAGCAGGAGGTGTAAGTGGTCACACTGCACCTGTAAGGACATTTCATCAGGATTCTTAGGGAAAACCAAGTATCACACTAGACAGAATGCTGGATGAGCTAGAACTTTGTATATTGTTTAAGAGTCCTGCTTCCAAAACACTGTTTCAACAGACTCAACCTTAAAAGAAAACCTAAGCAAGGATGTTAATGACAGGTTAACACAAAATTTTTGTTTAGTAGCTATGAGAAATCTTACTTGACCTTTTATCTCATGTTCAGAAGTAAATTTTCATATCAAGTTAAAAAGAAAAGATCACAAATTTGTTGTGAATTTGATTATGGGCTGTCACAGTCAATTGACAACATTTCCCATTAAGTAGAAAAGTCTATTTTTCTTTTGTAGTTAATGAGATACCCAGAAGTGAGAAAAATAGAACATTGACATCCAGCTGCTGTGGGCTCAAATAAACAGATGCACATTCTGTGCTGATAGCTGGCTATAGAGTGGAGCATTACAGACAAACCAAATAAAAAGTCCTTCAGGAAAACACCAATCCCTTTGCTAACACCAAGTTGTGCCACTTGTGTAAGACTTTGGAGGAGTTTCTTCACTGCAGGCTTCCAGGAGTGCCACCTGCCCTTCCCCAGTGGGCAAATCAGCAATGCCACCAGCAACAGGGCTTTTTGATTTTTTAATTGGTTTGGGGATTTTTGTTTGTTCTTTTTTGTTTTGTTTTTGAAATTTGACTTTGCCTACTGCTGCATTATAGTGAAGATATTATTCTCAGACATCATCTTTATGAGTTAATATAAGTATTCATAAATATTCTAAAATATCCAGATCTGCCTTTGATACCTTTGATAACTCCAGCATTTCTAGTCCTGGTATTTTGTTGGTTGTTTGTTTGTTTGATTTTTTTTTTTAACTTTACGTATTTTAGTCCCGGGAAAAGCAGAATTTCTCACCTGAAGACATGAGTACTCCATAAAGGAAATCACCTCAAGGAACTCAAATGTCTGCATTTCTTTGCCCTGCTAGAGTGCACTTAGGAGATGGGAATCAGTCACCAGCTTCAAAAAAACCCCTCAACTTCCCACAGCATTCCAAATGCAGGGCACCATGTCCAAGATACTGTATTCTCTCTCAAGGTTTTGGGCTTGCTTTCAGCCTCAAAAAATCTTCAGAAAACATTATTAAAATGGTTAATTCGAGGAAGTATGTTTGACCTATGATTTAAAAGTGGCTGCAAACATATCAAGTGTTTGCACCACCCAAATGTTTACTTTTTGTAAAACTTTCCAGAGGTTTTGGTGTCTTGTTAAACACTACCAAGATCTTTTCATCTAGAAGTAAAGCAAGCAGATCCTATCATAGATTAAATTGAATCATTAGCATTCACTATCATTCTAAGAAAAAAAGAGAAAGCGCACAACAAGGAGAGAGGGAACTCCTTCATGTATTTCATGTTCTAATTCACTTACCAGGTTCTGTGGCTGCTGTAAAAGCTTTATCAGAGAGGGATGGCTGTAACCTAATTAAAGAGAACAAAGAAAGAAAACCGTTCTTTTTATCTGGTTACAATGAAGTAATGCAAAGCATAATCTAGAGAATAACCTTAACTTAATGCCTGACTGTTTCTGTGTAATTTGTATGTTTTTAACTACTAATAATGGGACTTCTGAAGTAGGACAAACCTCTGGGCTCTTTATCCTTCTGCAGCCTGTCTGGGTGCAGGGCACAGCACAGCACTGCTGTTGGGAGCTGTGGCACACCCATTTCCTTACTTTGACAAAGTTTTGCTTGGAAAAAATGCAACAATTTTTTATTCTTCTTACTAAGAAACTAAGCTTCAGTTTTAAAACAATAAAGGTGCTTAATTTATACCCATTGATAGTCTACAGGATAACTTGCTTGCTTACAAGCAAAACCAATTTATCTGCTGTTAAAAAAAAAATCTTTGAAGGAGGCCAGAAATTTCATTTAAAGCCTGATCTCTAATGTATGAAATGCCAAGGCCAGAGATTAACAGCATCTTTTAAATTTCCTTGTAGAAACAGTTGGAAACCTCATCTTCCCTACTGCTCAAGAAGTCAGACCACGGTAATTTTGTTACAAAAGCTTTTTGTGCTTCTGCATCTCCATTCCAGTGGAATGACAACAGCCCTGATTATCCTGTTTGAGCAATGGAGCATTAGGAGACTGTGTTAACAAATCAATTATAAATTCAGTTTTGAGTATTTTAGCTGAAAACAAGAGAATATCCATATTGTTTTAGTGGCATGTCATGCTGATAAATCTGTTAAAATTATTATGGATATAATAATAGAAGCTATTTGGGACACAGAACAACTAAATCTGCATGGCATCTGCTGTCATGGGAAGAGCTGTTGTTCAGCTAGAGGGAAAGACACATTGAGAGCTGTGTCCTTGAGAACTGCACCTCTGGCTGTCACTGAGAGCCCCTTTGAGAGTAAATCAAGTGTTTTAGAAATCTCCAAAGCACAGCTACTATTGTTTAGGAAGCTCAAGGATCAATTCTGGTATTGCTTGTAAGAACTTGTAATCCTGTTGCTAGTGTTAGCATATGTGAATGCCATTGTACAAGAGATACCATTCTCTGACATAACACAAACTTCCATTACCCCTGATTCACCCTTTTGCAGCCACACAGAATCTCTCTCCCACTGTTTTCGCTTCAGGCCAAGTGCTCTGCCCTTCCTCCTAACACTCCCTCACCCTTGTGCCTCCTCAGAGGGGCCCCAGTGGAAGGAGAGAGGCTCCTCAAAGCCCCACTGCTGTGACAGAGTCAGGTTGTGTGGCAGAAGCTGAGCTGGCATGTGGGCTCACAGCCAGGAACTAGCACCAGGAAGAAATAAATGCTTGAATAACCATTATATAACTGTGGTAGACAAGTCAAACAGCTCCAGGCTGGCATGGCAAACAGGCACCCGCTCGTTTCAGTGCCACGACCAAGGGTTTGCAGCGTAACAAATCTGCTCTCAGAGGTGACTGAGCTGGCTCTAAGGAAGGGCACCTGCTCCATCACTCTTGCTGAGTGTCTGGATCAGTGTGACAGGAACGTACGTGTCCTCCAGGCTCATGAATGTGCCTGTCTGCAGAGGAAAAACAACTAGAGCCTGCTAAAATAATGACATAGAGAAAGCCCAGAGAATCATTTGAACTGAGCAGCAGGCTGCTGTCAATAATATCAAACTACACCTCTCTGCATCTCCCCTAACAAAACAGACCTTCCCAGCACTGAAAAACACATTGTTTCATTAGCTATTCCAGGATGTTTGCTGGCAAACATGTCAATAACATCCCTCTTGCATTTGGCTCCATGGGGTTTCTAACTCTATTAGACAGGATGCAGGGTGAAAGGACTGCTGTGCTGCACAACTGCCCATAAAAGTGTGGTAAAACACTATTTTAATTTTTGCTTTTCGGCAAGAGACAGCCCAGAGCATCTTTGCCTAAAGGTTTTTTATACTTTATTTCTTATCTCTCCACACAGACACTTATTACCTCTCAACCTCTGCTGATAAATATATTCTAGTGTAACAGATCATTATTAAATCTTGGGGAGTCCTGACAGATTCATAAAAGGTTTTATTGGATTCACTTGCAGAGAGATAAGCACAGATGACTAACAAGCACCTTGTGATCTTGTTTTGCTCTCCCAGTCCAGGCCCTAGCTCTGTCACCAAGAGGGACATTACTAGTAACCTGGGCAGCTTCAAACAATCTTGTCATTCAGTACAACTGAAACATATAAATTAATTTCGTGTGTTAGACCTAGGTCAACCTGTAAGTATTAAATTTCCATTTACTCTTTGTTCCTGCACATCCCAGAGCCATCGTCTGAGAAGGTGCAAGAAGCACTGTACTGTAGCTCTTTTGGGACTGAGGAACATGCTCCCTGGGATAAAACCCAGCTTGTCCTCAGGCAGGCGTTGCCTCGTATGAAGGAGGAATTACATGGCTTAGGAGGGTCAGTCACAGCACTGGAGTCCTGTCCTATGTCACCAGTTTCAATCAACCAGAGAAAATAAACTGCAGCACCCCTGTCCATTTCTGCCCATTAAGAAAATATTTCCACCATAATGCTTCAATATTTTATACACAAAACTATATTAAAATGCTTGCACCATCCAGCACCAGAAGGTCAGAAAGCCTCAGTGCACTGTCTGTACAACTTCATTCTTTTGGAGTATGCACTGACTTTCACACTTTGGAGTGTGCATTTGACTACATGACCAAGACTTTTCTCCAAATCCATTTCTTGTGTGAAGAATGGGAAGCCATGAACACTTAATGCATCTCCTTTCCTAGAAACCTAAAATCCAAGCTCATTGGCATACAAGCATTGTGTTCCTGTGTCTCACCCCTATTTCCACATGAGCAGTGGCCAAGTTACCTCAGTGCAGCCTGAAAGATACAAAGCAGTGAGAACTTGTGTTGGAAATAAGCTACAGACATTGCAGGGCTCTGGAATGATTACTGGAATGAGTGCTACAGGACAGCAACAACACTGTCTGCAAAGAAGATCCATCACAGTCACAAGGTCTTAGATGCCAAAAATTTGGTAACAACCTGAATATCATCACATTGTTTCTCAGGAAAGGAGGCCTGTAGGGATGATTTTGAGTCATCACAGTTTCTATACATAGCACAGGACCCACCTTTTCATTACCCCAGCACTTCTGCTCTTTTTGCTTCTGCAGAGGTGTATTTTTAAGCAGCTGAGAGGAACCATGGATGAGGAGCAAACCAACTGGACTGAAGCCCTACTGAAACCTGTATGCCCATGAGGTGGGGCTCACATTTCTGCCTTGCTCCTGCTTGAAAGGCTTCCCAAAGCCAGCAGCTGACCCTCCCAGGCACCTGCCAGGCCCTGTGTCTGCTCCCTCCCACAAATGAGCTGCCACCTTTGCTTCCAGTCAGCACCACTGCTCAGTGCTGGGCTTCTTTCATCCTGCTGCAGTCCACATGGCCCACTCCTTTTTTCCCCCCACTTTTTGGAGATAGAAATGTTAACTGACACGTATAATTTCATGTTAAAATGTCTACATCATGCTTGTTAATGTTTAAAACAGTAACATACTGTAACAGAATCACGAAGTCACAAATCCAAGGCAGCAAAGACAACCTGAATTGTGGAACTTGCATATTCAAGTTGAGATTAATACTAAAGCTTCTTCCTGTCACCACTATACACTTCAAGAGAGCTTTAGGTATTGAATTTGTAGTTCCTTCAGCTATCCAAACCCACCACCACACAGTATACAGCAGTGAGCTGTCCCTGATCACAACAAGGTGTTCATTATGTCACCTCTGTTTTTTTAAATTAATCAACTTCCCTGGTAGTGCCTGAGAAAAGAAAATGACACTGAGGATAAACAAAACATTTTGGTACAACTGTCTCCTACCTATTGGGATGGAAGAAATCTGAGAGTAGAGATCCAACATACGATTGCCATCTACATCTACGAGGTAGTTCCCTCTGCTCTCTTCATAATTGCAAAAGAAGTGCACAGCTTCTGCATTCTTCAAGGAAAAAAACAATTAGTGCTTTAAAAGTGGCAGTATGTAGGAAGGTGCAACTAATGGTTATACAGCAAAATTGGATAAAAATATCTAATGCAAGGATAAAAAGACATTATAGTCACTGCATGGGAATAACTGTACAGCTATTTTTATAACGACTAATAAAAGGACAAGTCTTTACTTTTTCTACAGAAATGAAGCACAGACTTGGAGAAATTGCTCATCTTAGGAAGGCAATATGAACTTAGGCTGACATACTTTTAAACTCAAGCCCTAATATACCTTGTTTTCATTGGCCTCTCTGTAACAACTCTGAAGTTGTTCATTAAACACACATAGTTTAAACACACATGTTGAAAGAAAAACCCCTGATGCTAGCAAGTTAATCCTGCACTATTCAAAATATATTACAAAAGATTTTATTCAAATGCACATATAAACCACACATAATGTACTCAGCATGGAAACCCATAGTCAGTGTTTTACCTTTCTCTGTGGCATAAACATACAAACCAGGATTTTAAAACAAGTTCTGAAATCAAAGTATTAATACCCCCCAAAATACAGAAAATTTGACAAATTACCTGAATGCCATTCAGCTTCTTCATTAATTCCTGCAGAAAAACAAATGTCAGAGTCTCAGGTGTGTAATTAGCAAATACTGATGGAGAATGTATGTTTCTTTTTTATGATCCCATAAATCATATGCAAACTTTGTAGCCCTGTGTGCTTACCAGGCAACTCTACCTGCCACAGGAACTTTCATGGTGCATCTTGCAAATATTACAGTCAAAACTATGACCTGTGGCATGCAGAGCTGAACGGGCTGCAAACACAGTTTAACTGTAAATCTCCAAAAAGGGAAAGCTGCCTCTTCTATATTGACCAACTGAACTGAGAAAACAAGAGAGAAATCAGAAAATAAGAGAAGCTAGAGTCACATAGAAGGGATATTGGTACATTGGTTCTAGAAAGACAGCTCCTTTTTATTAAGCACAACAAAAAACCTCACAAAACCCCCCACATGCACAAATGCTGACTCTGCCAGCGTAAAACAACATCCAGAAAATTAAAACTCTTGCTTCATTTCAGAACCAAAGCATTATTTCACATCATAAAAAGTTTCTATTTCAGCAGGAGCACAAGTGACCAAGCCTGATGAGATGTTTTTATTAAAATGATGCTCTTTTGCTCTGAATTATTCCATATGGGAACTTGGCAGTTGAGATTCAGATCTGCCTCTCAGAGAAGGACATTTCATTCATGAGCTTTTCATTCTCAACCTCCTGATACTATGGAATATGTTTATTTGTATCAGATTTAAGTTTTGAAATGAAATCTGTTTTCTAGCAAGTTAGACATAGCTAAAGATAAAAAAAGACAAGTTACTATACATTGGAAACTTACTCTAGATCGTGGTCCAGGAACTTCTGTCTTCATCAGAGGTCCATCATAATCAAAATCCACGTCAATTTTAGCTGCAGCTTGACTGATATACCTGTGTCCTGTAAGAAATAATGAAAACCTGAGTACAGACCATATTTTCTGTGCTCTCCTCTCAGAAGATACATCCATACCTTGTCTGAATGAGAACACTTGACAGATGAGACCAATTACTATGAACTGCCTGAAATGAACTATGTATCTCATCTTTGACCAGTCTCAAAATAAAAACCAATACCAGTGAGGTGGATTAAAAAAAATACAAAACCAAAAAATTCCACAGGAAACGACACGGCAACCCTAGAGAAATAGAGGCAAATCCTCCTGTAAAGCACAGGAGGATTGACAGCACATCTCTCTCCATCTCTTCTGAGTCTGTCTATTATGCCCTATGCAAGCCTTTGCCATAAATTCCCCACTCCTACACATAGATGATTTAGTTACCACCAGTAATAACAAAAAAACCTGATGGAGTCTATAGGAAAAATCCAATATGATGTTTTTCAATAGCTCTTTGGAAGCATTTTTCAAAGAACACTCTTTGGGAAAGATTTGTCTCAGAAAGATAAATGGCCTTGTCTCACATGAAACCACCATTCTGCAGTGCTGCTCTGAAATCTGAGTCCCAATCAGTGCCAATTTTCCTTCTGATCTTGCTGGTTTTATCCACATGTGTAGGGAATCATAATAAACTTGACACCTTAATGAAAACAAAAAGGCAAAAATCTCCTGTGCTTCACCAATAATAGGCTCTGCTTCCCTTTCTGAAATAACTGTTTTAAAAGACAGGGTCTAGGCAAACTTCATATGACAGAGACAGTTCTGGTAAGCATATAATCCAAATATATACACATTTCATTAAGGGGATTATAGGATAATATAGGGATTGTACATTTGCAAAAACAGGAAGTACAGACACCAAAGCTCTACCAAGGTGACCAACAAGAGACTGTGAGCTGGCTCTGCAAACTGTGGTTACATGTTGAACTAAAACATTTTTGGCAATTAAATTTTTGTCATGGAGTATCTCCAAGCCTCTAGACAGCGTGGTATCACCAACAAATTGATCTTAATACTCTTGAGGGTATCACACTTGGACCTGAAAGAAGGCAGCATAACTTTTTTTTTAATACCTGTGATAGGCATTTTTGAGCTGGAGCAATTTGGATGGCCCAAAATGAAGGTCCTTAGCTCTCCTTGTCACCAGCTGCAGCTCAGAGCCAGGCTCAGCATGGGAAATCAGGCAACATCAGCTCTTGCCCAGGGCACTGGGAGGAGCAGGGTCTGAAGGTACCACTCACCACATCCTGCTGTGCCAGGGCTGTGCTGCCAGGTGCTAAAACAATAAACTGCACCCAGTTTGGCAGAGGAGCAGGGAGGGAGATGCCCAGGCAGGCCAGCAGCCAAACACATGGAAATCCCTGGGGGGCAGCACTGCCACCAGAAACCCCGGCAGCACGAGCCCCTCTGCACTTCCATCCATACCCACCTCCCACTGCCAGAGCTCTGCTCCAGCAATGCACTGAAAATGTTTTGTGTTTGGAAGTAAGAGTTGTTAAATAAACCAAATATTTATCAAGGAAAACAGAAGGTACCCTGTGATACTGCTCAGCAGTGCTCTGAGCACAGCCATTCAGCTGAAAATTCCAACAGTGACTCGAGACATTTGCCTCAGCTTGTGTCAGCCCAAGCTGGGATGTCTCAAGCAAGCCTGATTTCAAGAAAGTATCTGGAAAATCACAGCCCTTTGAAAGCATCTTTGAGCACTTAAAGTCACTGCTCATCTTGGGAAAACTTAGTCTGCAAAGATGATTATTCTCCCCAGCTTTAATTCAGATGCGTCAGTGCCTCTCCGCAAAGCTATTAATAGGTTTCGTTACAGCAACACCATTTTTGTGTCGTTCTGTTTAGCATTCATAAAAATTGGCGACTGCATGGCAACTGCTCCACTGAGGGGGAAAAAGCTACTGCATATGAAAGATCAAAATCTCCACAATTCATAGGCAATAAGGCTGCAGGTTTAGTAGACATACTCACAAGTCTAAAAGGGGAAGAGACTAAACTAAAGCTTTTGTGCACCCACCCCTTCCCCAATGGAGATTCCACCAAACCAGCTGCAAACATTTCTGCCCCTCCTATGTCCCCTTCTCTCCCTCCCCCTAGGCTCTGTGTGCTATTTCCTATGCCAAAGGGGAAAGCACCAAGAGGCACAGAGAGTACAGGACATTTTGGGACTAACAGGACACATGTGGAAATCCAGCATCATACTTGCATTCGTTTGACACAGCGGCAGATATAAGACAGGTGAGCTATAACCTGCCTGCACAGTCCTCACTCTCCTGGTGCCCTGCTTCCAGAGACCCTGTGCCACCACATCCCCTTCACACAGCAATTTCCTCCCAGCCTCCCTGCTCTGCAGGCCAAACTGGAGCTCAGGCCACTCTGCAAAGGCACAGAGGATGTCAGAGCCCTGCCAAAGGCAGCCTGGGCACCCCTGCCTGGGCACTCATAGCTTTCTGGCACGCCCTCTCCACACCCCCTGCAGTGCTTTGTTCTCCAGGTGCCAAAGAACAGCAGGACACGGGTGCTGCCTCCTGCTCCCAGTGCCCGTGGCCCTGCTGCCTCCTGCTCCCAGTGCCTGTGGCTCTGCTGCCTCCTGCTCCCAGTGCCTGTGGCTCTGCTGCCTCCTGCTCCCAGTGCCTGTGGCTCTGCTGCCTCCTGCT
>JANRGV010000045.1:5017001-5044224 GCA_024734035.1 Alethe castanea | reverse complement strand
TGGCTGTGGCTCTGGTGCCTTCTGCTGCCCAGTGCCTGTGGCTCTGCTGCCTCCTGCTCCCCAGTGCCCGTGGCCCTGCTGCCTCCTGCTCCCAGTGCCTGTGGCTCTGCTGCCTCCTGCTCCCAGTGCCCGTGGCTCTGCTGCCTCCTGCTCCCAGTGCCTGTGGCTCTGCTGCCTCCTGCTCCCAGTGCCTGGGGCTCTGCTGCCTCCTGCTCCCAGTGCCTGGGGCTCTGCTGCCTCCTGCTCCCAGTGCCCGTGGCCCTGCTCACAGCACAGCCCCAGGATGTGGCTGCTTTCCTGCAAAGGCTTTTCCAGGCACTTGGACAGGGTGATGGATGGCTGCATCAATACCTGCTTTGTTTAGCCTGGAGGAGGATTTCAGGCCATGCTCTGTCTCCCCTGCTTCCCCCCAGCATCAGCACCGGTCTCCTAATGGTGCAAGAAAATGCAAATAAATCAGGTCACTCACTGAAGTGCTTCATCCCCTGGGAAACTGCAGCAGGCTCTGCTCAGCTGGCATTTCTGTCTTGAGGGCACTCAATGAGCTTTCCAGCTCAGCCCAAACTTTTCCTGTTTGACTGTTTAATATCAACTTACCCTGCAACAGAAACCCTGAAGATACAATGTAATTCAGGCTACTCCAACTTGATATTTAGGAGTTGTAGACATTTGCAGGCCTGGGTCAGGGTTTTTGCCTTCAAAAAAGACAGCTGAGATAGGACAGGTAAAAACTGAGATTCTCACTATGACCAAGCAAGGAATTTTCAAGAATTGAGAATCCCTGGTGGCTAGCCCTTCAGTGAACTAACAGCATTAACTTTGCAATAGAAGGTAATCCCTTGATTTTCTGTTGACATCTGAACAAACTGCCTTAGAAAAAGGGAATTTTGTTATATTATCTTAAGAACAGGAGCAAATTACATAATCTCAGCTCTCATCTTAAAAGTGTGTAGATCTAATGGGCTCTGACCAAGTGTCCTTCTCTAAGGAAGCATTACCAAAGCTCTTAAATTACATTTAGCTAACATGACCAAGAACAGCACCCTTTTTTCCCAGGTAAATAAAGCTGTCTCTTTTTATCATGGCAAAAGTCAAAACACAAGCACAGGTACTGTTAATGAACTTAATTTCAGAGAGCACATAGGCTGAACAATTTGCACAGAATTTTCTACCCATCCCATTTAAAGAAGGTGGTCATAAGAAGTTAAATTCTGGCTTTCTTGCAGACTTCTCAAAGCTCTTATCATACATCATCTTTCTGAACACTTGAATAACATCAGCAAATTATCACATCCTTCCTTTTCATCCAACAGGATGTCATCACTTGCTAGCAGGCAGAAAAGCTCATTTCCCAACTTTGCTTCCCTGTGCTGCCCCCACTACTCACCAGGAGTCCCAGGCAGCAATTTTAACAAAGTACCACATTGCCATAGCAACATAATTAATAAAAATGCACCCTGCTAATTTGGTGATGCTGGTAGTCACAAAGAGCACACTGTTGGCAGGTCTGTGCTGAGTGCTTATCTCTGATAACAGAGCTACAATCACGGCAGGGCTAGAAAGAGCTTGAACCTCTCATGTGTTTAACCAAAAATAAGACTCACAATAACACAATTCCTGAGTGTACCACTGGATATTACCTGGGAGAAACTCCAGTGAAAGCACATCAGTGTCATCAACAGGAGGAACAATTCCAGGGAAAAGGAAAAGAAGAGGAGTGAAAGTCCATGCTGGCACAACCAGAGCTCTCAAACACACGTCTTGCTGTGAAGGGGTGTGAAGAAAGCTCTGCAGCCCCCAGGGAGCCACATGCCATGTGCCACATTACTGCTGCCCTGGGCCAGTGCAGACAGGGAACCTCCCTTGCATGCCTTAAGCTTCCCCTCCACAGTGCCAATCAAACCACCTTCCAGACAGAATTTTTAGAGCATGGAGGCCCTGACAGCCAAAAGTAGGAGGACTGTGATTTCATCCGAGTCCGCTTTTATGTGTTACAAGTAGAATCTGTTACTAACAGATCTTGAAAGGGAATGGCAAAAGGCCAGGCTAGCTAGAGATGTTTGGGAAATGAACATCACTATTGCATAACATTGTGAAAACTGAGATTGCTATTTACAGAGTGCTTATGCTGCAAGATCAGCAGCTCTTCCACATGAGATTGTCTGTTTCAGCACTCCCACATACTCACTTTGGATTCTCCAAAGATGAAGAAAAAAACTAATACCACACAGGCCATAAAGAGCTGGAAACTCCTGTAAGAAAGAACAAGAGAAGCTCCCCTTCACCATCCCAGCACCATCTCAAATCAGTTCCTCAAGGAGAGTTACAGGAGCATCCAATCACTGGTCTTGTAGTTCTTGGGATCTGAACCAGTCTTAACATCTTCCCTCTTTCAACAGTCCAACAGCTACAGAGCTCATCAGGACACCTCTGGAGGTGAACAACCAACCACAAGAACACCAGGTGGGAAAAGAGCCAGCATTGCTACAGCCACCCTTTGTGGCACAGATTGAACAAGAAAACTGGATAGGAACATAATGCTCACTCAAGGAACTGAGAACAGCAGTCCCAGCTTGGACTCTGCCTTGTACCAGAGCCTGTTTACAAAAGCAGGCTTTATGTGATTGTTTTTATATAGCTCAGCTTTTTGTGAAAGTGTTTGATCAGACAGCAAAGTACAGGTTCCTCAGTCAAGCAGGAGAAGTTGCTCTCCAGTTTCCAGGGCTTCAGTTGAAGATGACCTCAAGCTGAGGTCTCTCAATCCCGAGAAGGGGATTGTTCTCTGCTTCTGCCACACACCCCTCACACAAATCCAGGCTGTTCTCTCTGATTTCCTTAGGGAGGTTCTTCATGTACAAACCAAATAATAAAAGTAAAAAGTCTTAGCAAGGATCAATACTGGAGAAAAAAGTGTGACTGAGAATAAATCATTCTCATGGCTTTCCAGCCTCTTTGTGGTTACTGTGATGGGGACAAGTCAATAACTAGTATGAACATCTCTCAGACTTTACTGCAGTGCAGCCGGGTGCCAAACATTATTATCCTTTCCAGAGGGACAGGAAACAGGCTGAGGTAGGTGAAGTACAGCCTCAACAAGTGCTAGTCTACCTAGTGCACTGCAATGGAAGGGCACAGACTCTGGAGGAGAAAAACTGAGAGAGAGTCAAACAGTATTCAGCAGAGAAAAAAAAAAAAAAAAGAGGTTTTGAGGGAGGCAATAGTTATCAAACACGTAAAAGGCTGTTGCAAAGAAAAAATAAACATTTAGCCTCCAGGTCCTTTGAGGGCAGGACAAATAGTAAGGACTTGATATTTTTCCTGTTGTGAAACTTAGGCTAAATATTAGGAAAAAGTTTTAAAGGTAAGGACAGTTCAGCAATAAGCAAATTGCCTGGGGAGGCTGCAGAAGCTGCAGAACAGATCAGCATCCTAGAAGGGCATGGGTGTGCACTAATGCAAACTGATGCTACCTCCAGGCAGCAGCCTGACCTTCTGCTATGCTTTCAGTGCAGGATTCAAAGACAAATTCAACCCCTCTGGGTAATCAGCAGGAAACTGAACTGCATCTCTGGAGTGCCAGCCTGTCCTCATAGCTATGGCACTGCCCTACCAGCCAACAACTAACTGCCTCCAAAGCATGGAGCCAGAACAGCCCTCCTGCTGCAATGCCCAGCTGATAAAACCAGAGGTGGCACAAAGGGAATAAATATTTCCATGCACACTGCCAGTTGTGATCAACTTGCAGCACACCAGGCTGACAGGAGCAGCAGAACTCAATTCAGGTAAGACGTAACACCAAGATACACCCTCATTTATCCACCATCAGTGCCTCTCCTGGCCCTGCCTGGCTGATTCCCATGGACAGCACAATGCAGGAGGCTTTGTAAAAGGAAGATTAGGTTAGTTACTCACTCTATTGTCATTCTGCCACCTTTCAAATTATAGTGAACTTTATCTTTGAAGGCAAACTATCAAGCAGATCAAACAGAGAAGGAAAACAAAAGCATAATTGATTAAAGGCTTATTTTCAAGGAAGGCATGATACTTACATTTTAGGGTAAGATTTAAGTTGCATATTACTGTCATGAGTGTTGCTTAGCTTTTGCATTTTGTTCAACTTAAATGTTTCCATTTTCCCTTTCTGGTTTGCTTGCCAGAGGTTAGCATTGTGTGAGTAAGGAGAACAGTATGCAATGGTTAAGTAACAAAGATTTCCAGCTAGAGAAATAGTCAAGGATAAAAAAATCTCTGTGTGTAAATAAATTTGTCATAGATTCAAAATGAACAGGACGATTTGCTTAATGCACACATACAACTGAAACATGACAGCCTACAGACACAAAGACCTACCAAGAGGCAATCTATTCCCTCCTCTACACCTCCATTCCTCCTTGGCAACTCTGTCATTTCATTATCCATTAAAAAAAAAAAGAAAGAAAACATCAGCTCAAATGGCGCTGCAGGATTTCTGTGGGAGCAATGTAAGTCTCTTTTTTAGCCTGTAAAGCTCTGAAGCTGACTGCTCAAAAATACCTTGGAGGCAAGCACTCTGGAGCAGAAGATTCCTGAACATCACCCTCAGCACTGCACTAAGAGCCACAGAGCCCAGCAGCACTGCAGCCTGAGCTGGGGCTCAGGAAAATGGCCTGGAGCTCCAGCTTTGGCACAGCCATCAGAGCCTCCTGCCTGTTCTGTGAGGCAGCAGTGCCACAGGACACAGCTCCTCCTGGTGAGGGGCTCTCCTCTTCTCCATCGTTCCTGATCTCTGCTCACTCATACAAAGCTTTCATATCCAGAGGCCATGGGTCTCTTACACAACCTGCAGCCAAGGCCCTCTGTTATTAGCTTCAGTATTTTAGCAGGCTTGGAAGTTTCCTGGAAGCAAGGATGGATTAATGGAGTCCAGAGTTTCCTTTCTTATGAGGATCTACATTCCCTCACTCATGGTGAGAAAGGAAGAGGAGTTTGTGCACCTGCCCTCCACTGCCCACCTGTGCCTCTGTGCTTGGGAAGCAGCAAGGCACTGGGAGGGACAGGGAGCATCAAGTGCTGCTGAGGTGACAGATGAGCTCAAAGGAGTGACAGCTAACAGTCCTGCTTGCTGCAAGCACTTTCCATTGCCCACGATGGACCGAACGCTCCCTGCTCCTGCCCAGGGTGGATAATCAGTGCATCACTCCCACAAATGGAAGCGCATCCTGCACTGAAACACTGACCTAATATTTTCTAATAGTTATAAGACCAGACTTGGTGTTCTTTAGTCAAAGGTCAGTTGCTCCCTGAAGTATATTATTTAAAAGGAAATCAATGATGTTGAAGTTTCTGAGCAAATGGAAGGCTGTGCTTGGTTTATGCTGGCAGTGGCAGAAGGAGCACAGTGGCATTGCAGAAGGAGGGTGGAAGGACAGGAGAAACACGAAGATTTACTCAGTCACAAAAAAAGCCATTCAGCCATACTGTATTTAGTGTAACATTGTATGGAATGCATGATCTTAAGATTCCACACTGCTTTGTCCAACACAGCCAACAGAAATTTAGTTTTTATATCTATTTCATAGAGACTGCAGGTTTAATATACACATACACACACTAAATTTCAAGCCAGGGCCAAGCAAAAAATTGCCATTCAGGCAATCCATCCAGGAGAAAGTAGCTTGATGCCATGTGGCAGGTTTTTATCTCACACTAGAGCTCACTCAAGGCAGAAACACACAAAACCAGTGAGGGTCACTTCTTCATGCCAGTCACACAAAAGCTCTTCATAAGGGAAGAGGGACAAGGTTGTGCTACACAGCACAAAGAGAAAACCCAGCTCATTTTGATGGATGATTGTCTCATCTCTGCAACATGTATTGCCAGAGAGTAAAAGCAGAGTTAGTTCCAAGGACTAAAGAGCTTTACTTCAGTTAGCAAGTCTACAGGACAAATTATTAACTTGATACATTCTTGTTTGAAGAATGAAAAAAAAAAAACAGATATACTTTGGACTACAATTGTGGTCCACTTTGGACTATAACTGCATCATTATCTAAGATGCAGAACATCATATCCCTCAAGTTTTGAAAGACTCAACAGCACAGGACAAACCCCAGCAATGTTCAAATTAGACTTCTGTCCACCAGCATAAAGAACACACCACAGGAAGCAGGAAAATGCAAGGAAATACCAAATATGAAGCAGGAAAATGCAAGGCAGCACTTACCAAATACCAGAAGTCTGGAGTTCTGCTGCAGACAACAGGTCAGCTGTCGACTAAGCAACATTGACGCCATTTTATCTTTACTGAAAAAGACTCAATCTTGGGAGATTTCTTTCTTGCTCTGGAAAAAAAAAGAAGAAAGAAACAAAAAAAAAGAAAAGCAAACACTTATTCATGTCCCTAGAGATGCAGCCACTATTACTGTGCTCTTCATTTCAACTCCCCCTTTCATTAATTTCCATCCAAAGACACCGAGAGTATGGTTTGATGGATTAATGCTGAGGTTCAGAGCAGTCTCAGGATTGAGCCCCACATCTAATTCTTGCTTTGTCTTGCTAAGGCAAATGACTTCCAGGCTAAAGCTGTATGGCCCAGCTTCAGTAGGGCCAAGGGGTAAAGGCCAGTACCTACTTTCCCTTGCTCTTCCTCTCTACTTTCTCTGTATATATAGCCTACGTTGAAATTTTAAAAAGTGATTTCTAGTCAGCTTCTCAAGCCAAAGATGTTGTTTTTGGTTTGATCTAAGTTTATGAGAAAAATCTCATCTAAACAGGGCAAGCATTAGGAAATAAAAGAAACTCAGTCCCTGGAAAAAACAGGTTTTTACCTATTAATCACAACTCAGTGAAGAGAGAATATGAGAGCTGAGATTGTCCAGCCTGAATTAGGCTCAGGTTGCATCCCATCAATGTGTAGTGAATACTTTGTTGGGAGGGAACAAAGAAGGAGCCAGGGGCTTCTCAGATGAGAAGTGATGGGATAAGAGGCAATGGGCATGAACTAAAATACTCTGAGCTCCACCTAAACACAGGAAAACCCCAGGCAGGTTGCCCAGAGAGGGCATGGAATCACCATGCAGGAGATATCCACAAGCCAAATGGTCCAGAGCAGCCTGCTTTAGGTGTCACTGCTTGAGCAGAAGGCTGGACCAGATAGCCCTCAGCTCCCTCCCAACCTCAGCCATTCCCTGGTTCTACCTCAGCTGGTTACATATAAATGACCTTGGAAAGTCAAGGAGCATGACAGATAACATGACTCCCTTTTCACTCTGGATCATTTGTGCAGAAAGTGTGGCTGGAAGTCAGGAATAGATAAAACAGGTCATTGAATTATTATCCAGGACACAGGTTAAATTCAAACTTCACACATTATCATGGCCTGGCATTTGCACCTTGCTGGATGCAGATCAAGAAGCAGCAGTGGACCGAGGCTTGCAGTCCAACAAAATGTCACTATTATCCATAAACTTGGAAAAAATTCTATGTTATGAATACAGTCAGAGTAGAGCTGATCTTCCAGCAGAAGTTTACAGCTTCCATCAGTCCAATGCCATCAATAAAACATGCTAGCAGATGTTCATGACCAGATGCATGGAAGTACCTTAACTATCACCACCTTGATAGCAAGTATCTCTTACTCAGAAGTAAAATATCAGAAATTTCATTTCTGTATTGTCTTTATGTAGAATGCTATTTGTTCTCCTTCAGGCTTGAGCTTTTTCAAAATATACAAAAGAAAACAAAAACCTTCTTGCCTACAGAGATTTATAAATTCATTGACCTATTAAAACTCAGGAGCAAAACCAATTCCCTGTGCCTCCCCAGACTACTGACTTAGCACTTGGTTTCACTTATTTCAAGTTAAAATTCAAGGTAGTTTGCAATGTGCCAAGGTGAGCAAACACTTGCACAACATTTGTGCACACACTGGAAAAACAAGATTAACTTCCTAAGGCTTTGGGTCACAAGTGCAGAGGGAACTACTTAATTTTGTTTTCAGAAGAGTAATTTCACTTATAAGACATGATTAGTTTAATTAATTAATTATGTTTTCTCTCCTAGCTTCTTTCTCTACGTGTCCTAGTTTTTGCATAATCAATGTGTGAAGAAATAGCCCAACACATGGATTTCTTATCTCATGACCACCCTCTAACAAAAACCAAATGCCAGTCTAAGTCAGTAAGAAAATTCCCAGCACCTCAATTGATGTCCTCTGCTCAGAGCTGTTTATCTGGTCTATACTTCTCCCATCTCCAATTCCCTCCACAAGTATGCTCTGCAAAGTATTACTTTTTCAGAGTCTTTGGGAAGCTGTTAAAGGGTGAACACAGCTTTGCAGGAACTCACAAAAGGAGCAGTGCAAACACACTTAACAACCCACCAAGGTTCACTCCTTGTTCTCATGCCCTTCAGTCATCTCTCATGGGGGTTTTGTTGCCAGCTGCCCAACTTTCCTTCTCCACAAGGATGAGATGCCTCTTCATATACAAATCAAACACACTTCCTGTCACACTCCACAGCTGTGCCCACTAGTGTCCAGGTTTCCCTTCTTCTTCCTTCCCTAGGTGAACCAAACCTATGTCTGCTCCCAGCATGTTATTTATTTCTAATTATATTTACTGTTTATCTCAAGTCCTTTAATAGCTAAACTACAGTATTCATTAGGGGCTGAAAAATATAATTGGAAGTGATACTGGCTTTCTGAACTACTCTAGAAAAAAAATTATTGCATGAGGCTTAAAAATAAAGTAGCTTAGCCCTAATTTTCCTTGACAGTTCTTATATAAAAAGTTTTACCATTTTCTAGTCCAGAGTCAGAATAAATCATGTAATATCACATGTGAGAATAACTAAACCCAGCGTCTTTTCCATCTCCATTATGCACACAGGCTCTCACAGGAGATCAGCTGATGTGATTGCTATCTTAGTCTAAGCACACATTATTTGGTTATCACAATAACCAATTGAATTTTGCCTCCATAACCCATCTCCTGATGGATTCCCACCGGCCCAGCCTGCTCCAGCAGAGTTTGCAATCCAGCAGTAATCAGCTCTCCTGTGATGCCACGCTCCATCACCACTGCTGCTCCAGAGCCACTGCAGACACACAAATTCCCAAAATCCAGACAAAATACAGCCACCAATTTCAGATATCTGATAGGAAGGGGGATGGGAAGGACCATCAGACCTCGAAGATGTGATACCCTTCCAGAAAAAGATTCATAAATCTTCCCTAAACATTTTTCCTGTACTGGCAACTGTCTGAGCTGGAGCAGGCTGTTAGTGCAGATGACTCCACAGAACTGCTATTCTGAAGAGAATCTCAGTACCTTAATTTTTCAAATACATTTGAATAATTTTGTCTGTAATTTTGCATTACACAAACTGTGTTTGCCACTGCATGTGTTTAAGTCACAGCCACATTCTTCTAGTAAGACAAATTATTTTCATTCTCAAAGAGGAAGCTCAGTCCAGTTTATCACACACATAGAACATAAGGATATGTGGATTTTTGAATGCATGCTGTGAAATTGGATGTATTTTTTCTAAACAGAAGCTGCTAAATTTCTGTACCAAGAGATTATTACTGACAGACACAACTAACTACTAGAGACAACAACAGTCATTCAGCAGCAGCAGCCTACTGGGAACACAGAAAGAAGTATTGTTTCCATGAGCAAACAAAATTGTGTTTCTAGGGGGGAAACCCTGGAAAAAGCTTCAGAAAGAGGGGGCTTGATCCAGAAACAAGAGTGAAAACAGACAAACTAGGAGTTCATGCAGCAATCTCACTCCCTAGCAGAGAAGCTAATGCAGCATGACATCGTCATGCTCACAGAAGCTGCCCTGGAAAACATCCTCTGGGGAGCTGCAAAAGTGAAGGCAAAACTGAGACCCAGCAGGATGGGAGGACAAGCCAGCTCTGCAAAATTTGGGAGAAGTCAGTTCTGCAAAATCTGGGAGAAGTCAGCTCTGCAAATTTCCATCTCTTTCTTGCAACTCTGCCAAAGACACAGAAACCTGTTTGAAATTCATGGGGGCACATTCATCTGTCCCTCAGCTGCTCCAAACCCATTTAACCAGGAACAATTAAGTGATTTGGAAACAGTAGCACAAGTTGCATTGGGCAATTACTTCACAAGGCTTCCAAAAAGTGGATTTGGGGAGTTGGGGAGCAGGGAGGGACCTAAAGGCAAGGTTTTCCTTCGCTTGACTTTTCTAGGCTGCACAGCAAGGGTATAGGCATGCTAAGTGCTGATTGTGACATTTCAAGCATCTCTAACTATCTCTTAGTCCTGTTTGTGGATCCTGTGGATCCACCTAGATGTGAACCAGCACTAGGCTCACACCCTGTCCCTCTCTCAGAGCTCAGGGCAGCAGCAGCAGCACTGTGCCCAAATGCCACCAACCCTCCCTTCCCACAGCCAGCCTGCCCTGGCACCCCCAGGTGAGCTAGCACAGCCAGGCTGCAAGGAGTCCCTCCAAGGTTCTTTATTTCACAGCTCAGCATCCTTTGACACTGCTCCTTCTGCATCTGCCTTTTAACAGAAGGGGAAGGAACTTCAAATTGAGGAACCAAGTCAGCTGTGGTACCTGAGACTGAAAAGGACAAGGTTGAAAAGTCAAGCAGGACCCAGGTCCATCCCACACTTGTTAAAGGGACACAAATCTCCTGGTTTGTAGTGCTCATGAATAAGCATCTTTAATGACACAGGTGATTTAGCTCAGGTATTTTACTTCTATGAACAGCTCAAGGAGATCCCACAGTCTGGAACAGCTCCACAATTTCACAAAGAAATATAAGTATGGTCAAGGTAGAAGACAGTCAAGGCTGTCATCTGTTAAACAAAATAATGTCCCTCCTTAGTCTGCATTTGAGGAAGAATCAGGCAATGTAATGTTATCATGGTATCTGCCTAAAAAGATCCAAAGAACACAGCACTTACTATTTGAAAAGGCACAGGCCCATTCTCCTTTGGGGACTCCACATCCAGCAGATCAAAGCAGGAAATAACTGAATGAGTTCACCAGTTATTGACAGAGCACAGGGTGACGTTAGAAATCCTGACTTGCTGCTTTAGCCATTTAAATGTAGTAAACAACAATGTAAATAAAGAGGCCTGGCAGCATATTGATGTATTTAACTGCAGTTCACTTGGTCCCAGGAGCAGAGTTAGGAGTTCAGCATAGACTATGCATTTATGAAAGCCTGAGTACACACAATGAAACACAATAGATCCTTTTACTTCAGCTGGGGTTTTATCCCAAAGTATAGTTCTGAAAGAAATTTGGATTAGCTTAAAACAACATTTCCATGAGAAGTCTGTAAGAATAACACCAAAAATTTAGAAATTTAGCCATAGCTAGGCAAAAGTTATCTCAAATGAAACAGAATAGAATTAAAAGACTTCCTGTTAAGAGGAATTGAAAGAAAATTTACATCTAGTGTTCACAAGAGGCTGGCATTAGATTTTTTCATCAAGTGTCTATACAAACTCAACACAAACTAGAGCTGGAACCCTCAGCTTCGAGAAGAACAGTACCTGGAACATCCTCATGAGAGGGCACAGCAAGGAAAAAGAAGCTGCTCATCCCCACCTTGGTCAACCAAACGCCACAGCCTCGCAGTCCAAAAGTGAAGGTGGTTCCAAGGAGCCCACACAGCAGGGTCAGGACAGGGATGGACACTCTGAAAGAGGAGTGCTGGCTCTGCAGGACCCAACCAAAAGAGAGCCCTGAGCGCTTTGAAGCTCAACACTTACATGGCTCAATTCCATGGGCAGCAGCTGAGAAAGAGCAAAGTGAGGCTGTTCCCAGGCCTGGTGAGCCTGTGCCTGCAGAGCTCACCAAGGCAATTCCCACCAGGAACACCAGGAACAGACCTGCACGTGGAAACACAGAAACCACCTACATGGATTTTGCCAAAATCCACTTCACAAGCTGACAGGCTGTTTATGCCTCTAATAATCTTAATGGCTTTGTGTAGAACAGAATGTAATTGAAAACTCCATGATTGTACTTAAGTTGTCAAGGACACAGTTGTCATAGTTACAAGTAAAGCTCAAGTGTCAGTTATTCAAGGTTGCCTATTTATTTATTGACACCAACAGCTTTGGACAGTCCCATGAGTCTTCAGAAGAATAGAAATGGAGAGACTGGTTTTGTCCTTCAAGCCTTGACACAATAGCAAATATTACACACAAAAGCATAACACACTTTTTTTTTGCACAGCTCCCTTCTTTCCTTCCACATGCAGCTGGCATTCAAGTCAGTCTGCTGTGAGCACTGCAGCAAAAGCACAAACCAGGCTGCACTGCACAAGATGAAAACCTCACACCTACAGCTTGGAAGTACTGTCCAGTATCCATCAGGACACAACAATCCCTACCTGCTTCATGGCACCTGCACTCAGGTCAGGGCTGAACCAGCACTGAAGCCAGAACAGGTTCTGTCCTTCCATCAAGTTTTAAAATTCATTTACAGTCTAAAGTCTCAACATACTCATGTGTCCAGGTTCTCCTCCTCGGGTGCTCTCTACACAGAGTTTGGTGGCTGGATATGCATATATGACTTTCTTTTTTCTTAAAATAAAATCTTTTTACCCTTGTCTCTGTTTACTCTCTCTCCAAAAAATATTGGGCCAAGGAAAGGCTCCTGGTCTCTAAACCAATAAGTAAGAACAGGTAGGAATGTTGTGATTATGGCACACTAGGATCCAGGTGACCCACTAAACTTCAGAGTAGTTCATTTTTGATCCAAGAACTATTGGCACAGCTAAGGTGGGATGAGACGTGCCTATACTTCCCCTGTGAAAGAAGTACATTGTCTCAGGGAAAAAAAAAAAGAAACTGAAAAAGCATCTGCTAGAAATATGGCAAGTTCCAGATGCAAAGCCAACAATATCTACATAAATGGCATAATGGTACATAAATGCTGATAAAAAACAAGCCAAACTAAACTTAAATGAGCTAAAAAATTTGAATTTGTTTAGGGATTTCTTAGTAGTTCCCCCTGAAGAAATCTGCACTTTGATACTTCAGTGAACTTTACCAGTGAGGTACATACAAAAACATCTCTTTAAGTCTATATTAAACACTTCTTCAAGCCTATTTTAAATCCATTATTTTAAATGCAGATGGTAACAGCATATCCAAACCATGCCTGTTCATTTCCACACATTTCCCAGACCAGAACAGCCCAGCTTACAATGAATTAAACAAATTATGGCACAGCTATGCCTTTCAGATTAGTTGCTCCACAAGCATTACATAGTTTTGAAAAAATTGAAGTATTGCAAAATACCCTCAAGTGGTATTTCCAAGGAAATCCAGTTACATTCCTTGTAAGATTTTATTCCTAGCATCTTACTGCTGCCACCTCAGAGAACAGGAAAATAAATAGCATCAAATAAAAGCACAATTTATTTTCCTGTGTCATAAGGCATAAAATAGCTCATTTGGAGACAGCCTGCACCAAACCAAGGGAAACATCCTAAGCCAGGGCGATAGCTTTGGTTTCTCAAGGTGACCCCCATTCCAGCTGAGGACATGGAAGAGCAGAGCCATGCAGGAGATGTTTTTCACAAGGGGTCCAGAAAACAAACCAGGAGCAGCTATCGCTGTGGATCCAGGGCAGGGACATGGTAACAAAACACACACACACACATATATATCTGCCCAAACACAAATCCCCTCTGCGCACAGCCGGCCGGACTGCGCACCCCCCGCCCGAGGCGCACGGCAAAGGCACTCACAGCGCTCGGATGCCAACTCCAGCTGCTCCCGAGCTCCCCGCAGCAGCGCCGGGCTGGGAAGCGCTGCTCCCCGCTCCAGTGCCCGGCTGCCCTCAGCTGCTGGCTGCGCTGGTGGGGAATGCCATGCTGCCAGCGCCTTCCAGCAGCCGCGCAGCGGGGACGGGCATCACCCAGCGCCAGCCCTGCGCTGCGGCTCGGCTCGGCGCGGCTCGGGGGATGCCCCACTTAATGAGGGTTAACGCAACCAGCTCCGGGCAGTGCAGCCTGTGCTCAGCCACTGCCAGCAGAGAGCAACACGCGGCTCGCCCCAAACCCGAGAGCACCAGGCTCTGCAAGGTCCGAGCTCATCCGAAAGCTCCTCGGCAGATCCCTGAAAACAGATTCCGAGACGCAGAGCCACACTGCGTTTTTGAAATGGCTCCTTAGCTCCCAGCAACTGTGGAAGTTGAAGAACAGCTTTTGCCCCTAAACCGCTTATTTTTAGCCTGGTTTGCAAATATCCTGAGGGTGACACCCAGGCACACGACTGTCACAAATACCCCTGGTTTGGCTCGTTCCCTCCGGGTGGTGTGCAGGCAGCACGAATCCCAGCTCCCGAAGGGAGCGGGGCATGTGGATACCCACACAGCGCCAGCAGCATCCCTCCAGGCGCAGGGATGCAGGAACAGCAGCATGGGTGCCATGGCCGGGGCCGGGCTCCCACCGCCAGGTTGCCATGGTGCCGGGGGCAAGAGGGAAGATGCGCCAGAACGCACAGAGAGGCTGAGCCGCTTCAGATTTAAACCCCTGTGACAGCATTTCGGCTGAGCCACTGCACGGTTGCTGCGGCAACCGACGAGCGAAAAATCGCAGAGGAAATCTGTAATTATTACAAGCGCGGTGGTGACTTACCCACTCCAGTAATCAGGGCACTGAAAGGGCTGGGGCAGAGCAGGGGAGCCGTGCCCAGCAGCAGGGCTGCAGAGCAGCAGGGAGCCAGGCTGGAGACCCAGCCGGGTCCCGCTTTAGGCTCCGCAGGCTCAGCTCTGCCGGCAGGCTCAGCAGCGCCCGGGCAGGACGCTCGCCCAGCACAGGGCTCGCACCGAGGGGCTGCACCCTGCCTGCGAGGGGGCGATGCGGGAGCAGCCAGGCAGAGCCCAGGCTCGGGTGCTGGGTCAGCACAGCACAGCCGGGCACAGGGAAGGGCCTGAGGCAGCACAGGCGAGGACAGACAGCAGCAGCAGGGGACAAAGATGGAAGGCACGACGCTTACAGGAGGCAGGTAAGGTCCCTGGAAACGGAGTGACTCCAGTTTGTGCTGCCCCTGCAGCACCACACTTGCTTGTCTCAGAGCAGCCACAGCAGCAGTTCAGTCGGGGTGGCTGGTGTGATGGCCACTGTGTAACACAGGAACAGCGAGGGACAAAGTCACTCAGGCAGAGCAGACACGCTCTGCAGTGTCTGCATTCTAACACTACCTGGCCCAGGTCATTTACACACCGACAGATCCACACCAGCATCCACACAACCCATTTACATCCTTTGCAGGAGTACAAGTTTTAAAAGTCACCATGTTGTTTTCCAGAGCTTTTCTACACAAAATGGACAATTGATCAACATCCAGACAAACTGCCAATCAAAATGTCACTAACACCAACAAGGAGGAGAATCCAACGTGGTTGATCCTGTTCTAGTCCCCTTCTCCTTTGCTGGAGACTGTAGCCTGGAATCTCATGTGAGTACTGTGAGCAAATGCCAAGAAAGGAGCCCAGACCGCAGTCATTTGTAAGGCAGATCCCATAATAAGCAGTTGATTTGATTCAAAATAAGAACTGAACCACATCCCTCACCTTCTTCATAATTTAAAATAATCTGTTATTAATTACATACACAGACTGTAAACTGGCCTGTACTGGTTACCAGTCATTAAAACAAACTGGTGGCTATAAACTGAACCTGTTAGCCAGAGATCTACCATAAAAAGTGCCACAGTCCTATTCAGACAGATGGTTAACGCAGGTACACATCACAAAGCAGAGGGGCAAGGATTGAGAAAAGCCATGGGTGCTTAGACACACCATGTATAAAACACTGAATTCAAGAGCAATTCACTGTGTCAGTGATTTATTACTAGATTTATTCGGTGTAGTAATAATCAGGATTACAGCTCCTAAGGAAGAGGTTCTGCCTCTGCTGAGTGCTGCCTTGGATGATGTGAGGCTAAACCCATTAAACAAAATGATGCTGGATGAAAAGTACTTCGTGCTGCAAAGTGCTAACAAGTTATACATGGCAACATCATCTAGAGACTCCAGTCAGCACCGTGCCCCATCGTGCTGAGTCATGTCGTGTCTAACTGCTTGGAAACCCATCCTGCAGAGAGACAACAATTCTGATGTAGACTTTTATTTGTAGTGGATTTCTTTTGCTTTAACCCTTGCATCAAATGGCTTAACACCAAACTGCCACTTCCTGGGCAGAGCATAAATTCTTGCTGTTCTGTATGGCTGCTTTCATCCCTCCACACCCATAATTACCCTGCCTGGCAGGCTGGATGCACAAAGAGGATGAAAATGACTATTTAAGTCCTGTTGCAGGGCAAAAAACATAGAAGTGATGTCAGTGATTTGAAATAGTTTTAGTAACTATCAAAAATTTATTTTAGATGCATTAAAAATGTGCAGTTCACAGAAGTGGGAGCTGTAACAAAAACCCCATGGACTTCTATTTGATTTAATTAAGAGAACAGTGGTAACAAAATCTATTTGAACAATCTGTCATCAGAAAGAATGTGGCCAACCACCTGCACTAAGTTCACATTCTGCTCTGATTTTCAGTTTCAAAGGAAGATTCAGTCATTACACAATCCGTCACTGCTAGAAAGTAATCTCTAGCTTCAGTAGAATCAACTGTTAGTATATTTCTCTGTATCAATGCTACAAAACATCCTTCTGAAATAACAGTGATGACACAAGGCAAAGCAGGGACCAGATTCTGGCCAGGCTGGTCCACAACACCAAGTAAAAGCACATGGTTAGTATCAAAGATATTTTATTTTTATGGAAAATATTGGAAGGTTTACTGTGTTACCAGTGCATTTCACTGCAAATGATGGCAAATTCCTCCAGAAGCAACTCTACCCCTGCCTCACACCCTAGAAAGCATCTGCTACACTTTTTAAAGAAAAACAAAGCATTTCAAACAACGTAGCTACAGTACTTGTGGAGAATTCAGACTCAGCAGCAGAGTCTCAGGACCTCAAACCTGCATGAAGAGGGATATCAACACCTCTCTTAAGGGCTTGTTGTATTTGGAGAAGGAATATAGCACAAGCTGGAGTGTCATATCAGCTTTTAGGTACTGTGAACAGTTAATCACTAGGTTCACCTTAAAATATATTAATGAGTATTTCAATGAAGCTGGAAGGAAGCAAAGTAAGACTATACAAATGTTGACTCCAAGTTAATTACAAAAATCTGAGCAAACGATTTGCAGACAGTAGGATAAGGATCTTATTTGGTCAAAGAAGATTACCATGAAGGGTAAAACAAAATAAAAAGGATGACTGGAATTGCTTAGGTTTGTGGAAAAGCCAGCACACTGCAGCTTTCAAACTTGTGGCCAGAAGGCTGCTTCCTACCCTAGCACATCCAACAACGTCCCACTCTGTGCACAGAGGGCAGTTTTTCTTTTGTGAAAAAAGTTAAAAGGCTGATGAACAGAGTGGAATTCAGCACAATCAATACCACTAACTGCAGGGATTCCATTTGGTGGGCAGATGTTGAGCTTGAAAAAGTCAGAGGTTGCACATGTGCAGGGCACACCTGAACTGCACCTGCACTACTCACTAATCAGTAACTGCTGTAACTCACACTGACCCAGGGGCAGGGCAGTCACCCCCCTCTGCTCTTCAGATGTCAACTGCTTTAATTCCCATTAAACATGAGAACTTCATATTCAGAAGGAAAGGGATACAGGAATTAAGCACAATTATAATGAAATTCTATATTCAAAAGTCCTATTATTTCCTGCTTATTCAGGCAATAGGTAAAAAGGAACAGCAGTTGGGGAGCTTTCAAAACAGTTCAGGAAGCACAGTTATGTACACAGTGTTAAAAAGACTGTTACTAAATTCCCTAGTATGTTTAGAACATTATTTTTGGGCTCCAGATGGAGAAAGAAACTAGTGCCAATCTGATTCAGCAAGATACATGTTTCTAGAGTGGTCCCTTTTACTTCACTAGGCCCATTCACAAAACTAGAGCTGGGAATGAGCCAAAGAACTCTGCTGAATTAAAAGCAAGGTAGAAAAACTGGGAACTGGAAGACTCTCTGGTGATCAAAACCTGAAAGTTACCCACTAGGGAAAAACTCACAAGGCTACTGCATGAACTGTGCTTATTTACTCCTTATATATTGCCTGTTTAACCAAACTAATGAATCTGCTGCATTATCACACAGGTACTAAATGCCTGGATACAAATTTGAGGAGATAAATTGGACCTCACTAAGTGTGCTAATGGCCAAACTCATGGGGGAAGGCTCACTGAGGTACATCTCTACTGCACCCTCAGCTCTCATGGTAACACTGACACCCACAAGAAACTGGGCTCTGCTCTTCAGTCTGGCACATCCAAGCAGAGATTTTATGCACCACATTTAGGTAGTTAAGTGTTGACCAGTTTTAGAAAAACTTCCACAAAGATTTGGACAAATCTTTATAGAAAGTTCTAATACAAGTTGAGCAAGTCCAGCTTGCTTGCTGGGGTAAGAGGAGACCTGGAATCAAGAAACTGATGAAGAATGCCTTGTATATCTGTGGTGTTGAGAGGCTACATAAATAGTGGGAAAACAAACCCAGGATAACTACAATCAGGATGGAACAACGAGCCAGTAGTTAGGTTGAACTACTTGCTTATTTATTTAAAAAAAAAAAACTTGTTGTGGGAGATGTTTATATTCCTAAGGGTAGCTTATAAAAGTAAGCAGCATTAGCATGAGACAGTGAGTGGTTCCCTTCAGAGTACTGCCTTCACTGGTACTTAACCTCTCTGAAGAGGACATTGTCACAGAATCTCAGGAAAAGAATAACAGCAAATTTCCCTTCTCCTTCATAAAATCAATGTTTCACCAAATGGATACAATTGCAGGATTTATCAGTAATCAGGTAATTCTTCACACAGGATACATCACATGCTTTGTTAGTGTCAGTATCATCTTAAGCTGCCCCTTTTTTCCCCTCTTTGCTGTTAACTAGTGACAATAAATGAAAGATATTCAGAGGTTGGAGTTTCACAAGAGATGAGAGGAATGTGGCTGTAAGCCTGCTAATCTTGCTCACCAGCCAGAGCAGAGGATCAGTTATGCAAGGCTGCATGTGGATTTTGACCAGATATAACAAACAGCTCCTTTCTCCTCTCTTTTCCGCTTGGAACAACAAAAGTGAAGCTGTGAGCCATTTCCTATCATTTATTAGAACACTCTGGAAACTCATTTTCTCTGCAGATTTTCTGGGGAAAAAAAAAAAAGATACTTTATGCAAGTGTTACATCCCAAAATGATGCAACCAGCCTTGGGTTTGCAGGGTAGTAGCACATTCTGAGCTTTTTTCTGAATAACCCCACTTTGAGCTAGCTTTCCTGCCCCTGTTCCCATCACTCAGCCTCCTATCCACACACAGAGATTCCTAATTTGGGGACAAAAAATCACCAAACCCTTCTTAGTGTCCAGTGGAGTCACAAGTTCAGCTCAGAGCAAACCAGTGAAAGGAAACAACCAAGCAGTGCAAGGAACAAAAAGTCCACCCTGAGCAGCCAGCACTGGAGACTCCCTGCTCAAACATCACCTACCTGTGGAACCCCTGGCCATTAGCCAGTCCTACCATTTTGATTCAACCAAGTCCCACTACACCAAAATCTACAGAGAAGCAAAACAACAAACCCTAAACTGATACACAATCAGGTAATGGTCCAATTTTTATGAATAAATGAACAGCAGGAATCCTACAATCACCTTCTTGGCTAAGGGAAAAAAATTACTGATGAGAAATTAGACAAGCAGTCTCCTGTTACTGCTAAAAGGAAATGGCATTTGAATTTCATTATTAAAAGAAGAAAAGCACAAGATTTGTCAGTGATAGTTACTGCAATGCACAAACTGTTGCTGCAATCAGTAAAGTCCTTCCCAAAGGCCCTATAACATGAATCCAGCCCCTAGCATTGCTTGTCATTGTCTCCACTTGCCTCTACTCCCTCCCTTTGTGACACCAGCTCTTTCTACGTTTTGCTTCAGCTGCTTTTCACAACAGCCAAGGCAGAAGTATCATTCCAGCAGCCCCTTCCACCCCAGTGCCCAAACCACAGAACAAAGAAAGATTTGCTCCCCTGTAGATCCATTACCTGGTAAAACCACCCTGCAAACAAGGAATGTGGAGTTCATCCGAGCCCAGCTCATCCTCTGCTTTCCTACCTCCACCAGCACACTCTGATTGTGTAATCCTATTTCTCTCTCCAGGAAGCTGCATTGCAGCAATAGCTGTGGAGCAAAAAACAAGGCTTGCTTTATACTGGAGTGAGAAGGGAGAACACAACAGTGAGTGGCAGCTCAGTCCATACAGGTAAAACCCATCCCTCACACCTGTAGCTCAGTCCATACAGGTCAATCCCATCCCTCACACTTGCAGCATTGTCCATACAGGTAAAATCCATCCCTCACACCTGCAGCTCAGACCATACAGGTAAATCCCACCCCTCACACCTGCAGCCCAGTCCATACAGGCAAAACCCACCCCTCACACCTGCAGCATGGGCCATACAGGTAAATCCCACCCCTCACACCTGCAGTTCAGTCCATACAGGTAAATCCCATCCCTCACACCTGCAGCTCAGTCCATACAGGTAAATCCCATCCCTCACACCTGCCACAGGAGCCCATCCCTGTCAGTGTGCTCAGTTCTGCCTGAACTGATGCCGCTGTTAAGGATGGAGAAGTCATGGCTCGTAGCCTGGCCACAGCATCCGGAGGCAGGATTACCCTCTGGCCTGCTGCCATAAAGCATCTTAAGCCTGAAATCTGTCCAGAGCAGTTTGGTTTGGTTTCTAACAGCTTTTTTATCTATCATGTTCTCTAATTCCCACTGAGGCAATATTTTATATAATCAGATATATACATGAGAGCTGTTAAAAATGATTCAATACAAATTCACTACCCTCCATCCTGCTCATAGCGTTCTTATGTTTTTTTGTGAACATCACAACATCAATGTGAACCAAGAACCTTGCAAAAAATGTGTAATTCATGACAGGTGTGGAAAGACAGTTAACAGAGAAGAACAAAATGGCTGGTACTCATTATTTGAGAAGGAACCTGACAGACAAATTGGGAGGAAACATAATACAAACAGAAAATACTACTGTTATTAGGTTACACCAGGTTTGTTTAAAATATGTAATTTTCATGATATTTATGTTACTTACACACATTTCTGTAGTATTGCCAGACCAATTAAAACATATGAGTTGATTTCAGTAGTGTTTGTTGTCAAGAGATGCTGCCAAGAACCTCTGCACACTTCATCTTTTGCTAAAAGAGGAAGCCAAAATTGGCTGCTGTGGTGATGTTCAAAGTCTTTGATCAAAATTGAGCTTGATGAGTTACAAATACAAATGAGTGATATTATTCTTTCCTTCCTCTGCAAACTAATTTTCTTTTCCTGTTTTCCTCAATGGCTTCTGCAGCCTGTGTTCCTGCACTACCTCATTCAGAAAGGAAAAGGCCTGGAAGGGCAAGAGGTCATATCTCTTGTGAGAAAAAATCTTCAGGGTTGTTCATTTGCTGGGAGAAAAGAAGGAGGAGTTATTTTATATTGAGAGTACAGGCAACAAAGCCAGCATGAAATAAGCCAACACTGGGGAAGAAATTTCCATGAGCAACTTGCTGCCCTGTGCTTTGCCCACTGCAAGGCTTACTGATGGGGTCTGGATGCTTTAAATTGAGCCAAACATCAAAAATAGGACACCACAAAAACATCATCACTAATTTATGTGTTTCCCAACATCCCCTCTTCTGTTCTGTGAGAAACCAGTGATGAAACCAAGGTTACAAGGGGAAGGGAAAAGAAAAAAAACAAAACAACAAAAGCCCTGAATAAAACCCAATACCCCAACAAACAAGTAGAAAGAAAGCCTCGTGCTGGGTAACACTTTCCCAGGTTACCTGTAAACATTCCAGCCACAGGTGGGCTGTGTGCTCCAGGCTGAGCTGTCCCCTGGCACCACGGGCAGGGCAGCACCTTTCCTCTCTCACTGCTGCTTCCCCCAGCTCACCCCATCCCCCTGCCAGCTTCCCTCACCACGGGCAGCTCCTTCAGCCAGCAGCACAGGGAATGTTCTGCCGTGCCTCCTGCAGGGCTCTAATGGTCTTCTAGGCAGAAGCATCTGCTTTTAGAGCTGACAGGTAGCACTAAGAGCCCTTAAAACAGATCTGAGACACCATAAACACAAGGGCTGGAAAGGTGTGTGGGAAGAGCAGTGGAAATGGAGAGCACATCACGCTGACACTGCAGGCAGGCTGAAAGGCTCCAGAAGAGGAAATGTGGTGCTCGTGACATGCAGATGGAAGAAGAGATGAAAGGAAATGCATGAGAGAAGCTCTGATCCAGATTCCAGGATCATCTATGCTCCCAAACACGGCCCACACAGCTGGGACAGCGATGGTCTGCGGGGAACAGACTCTGACATGGGAACCTGAGCCCAAACCTCTCCTCTGACCCAGCAAAGGGCACCCTAAGGGAGCCAGCACAGAATACAAATGCACTGTGAACCAAAGGAAGCATGTACAGGTTTCTCCCACAACAGCAGCCCCCTCCTGAGACAAAGGAACAGCTTTCTGCTTGGGAACACATCTCAGGGATGCACTCCAGAACAGCCACTCTCCTATGGGTTCTGCCAGCTGCCCACCTTGGAAAACTTGTCACAACCCAAGCAGGCCAGGGTTAAGCTGGATTAGTGTATTCCAGCAGGTGCCAGGCAAGGATTGCCCAATGTCTTTGCGGTTATCCAGTCAATTTTCAAGGTACTTGAACTCACTCATGTTTCAAACTTCAGGCATTTTGAGGCCATTACTAAAAAAATTTGAAGTAAAAAATATATGGGCACAACAGCTCCAAAGCAATGTATTTTCATTTGTAAAATTAAAACTGAACTTTGTTTGGAGACAGCAAGGGAAATTCCTGCTGGAATAAGGACCATTTTAAAGTGTTTGAATTAAGGGAAAGCTGGACATAGGCTTAGAAGTTTTTTCTACTCTCAGAATTACAGCTACACAGCCAAACCAGTAAGTTTGGCATTTCTTCTTGTCACCTGGAGTGTATTTGAGACATACTGACTTTTTACATGAATTCTTTAGCAAGCTGCAGAGCATCCCCCAGAAACACCAGCAGAACTAGATGTTAGTGTTTAAACTGCCAAGTTTCCCAAGAGTCACAAGAAGGTAAACACTCCCTGCCAATGCCAAGCTGCATTTCAGGAAATTCATAAAATCTAAGTGGGAAACTCACCAAGTGTGAAGCTTCATTGCCTTCACAGTGCCTTGCACCTTGCCACAGCTCTGTAGCACACTGCCTTTGTTTGATACAATACAAGCACTCACTACACAGATACTTTATCTCCTGCATAAAAACCGGGAGAGGTTTACTGAAACAATGGCAGAAGATATTACAAAGGGCAATTAAGTGTGAAAAACTAAGTTCACATTTCTTAAAGCTGACAGCACTCACTTACTAACAGCAGTACTTTTAGTTGAGTGACTTTGGTGCTCTCTCACATCCAACAGGACAGCACAGCTTCATCATTTTATAAAGGTTGAGTCCATCACTAGGGCAGACCTGTGTCCTGGACACTGCAGCTGCCCAGCCCTAACCCTTCACAAAGGCACTAATGAGATCAGCTCCTTGCTGGTGCTGATATAACTGAAAATAACTCCATGACTGTCCAGCCCTTGCTAGGACATGCATCCATTTCCACAACAGAATTTACGGCCATAGAACCTGTCACACACAAAATTCAAAATACTCCAAATGGACAAACTAGGAAAAAAGAACCTAAACTTCATACTGCAAAAGGTGGGATTTTTTTTCAAAGGAAAATCATACCCTCCAAAAATATTTTCCCTGCTGCAAGTAGATGTATCTCCACTGGCAGAAAGAGACAAGCTTCTTCCACAGAGCCAAGAGTTGCAACACATAAGCAAGGTTCCTACCTCATTCTTCTGCTGAATTTCTAGTACTGTCTAAATATGGCAAATGAAGAGTAAAATATTTTGTGAAAGGAAAAACAAATAATCTAACACAAGGCTACAGTACAGAACCTTACTCCCACAGATCAGAAGAGAGCCTGAAAGCCACAGAGACAATTAACAACAATATTCTGGTTTTGAATGCTTTGGAAAACCCCTAGAATACTGTTATTTTTGCACAAACACCATATGGCTAAAGAAATATCACTTTCTCTGTTTTCCTGGACCATAGCTGTCATTTCAGGCAACAGGACCATGATCTGATAAAACACATCACAGCATTCAGAAAACAAAGAGGGGACAGAGGTGGTTTTCAAGCCACAGAACAGTGGCTGCAAGAATTATCTACTTTCAGTTGGTAACAGCTCTGACCCCTAAGGCAACCTCTTTTGTACACAAAGAAGAGAAATTTGAAAGCAGATCCATTTGTAAGAAGAACAGGGTGTTTTCAGCCTCTGGAAAGATAAATCTATTACATAACTTTTAAAGCATATCCATCCTTCCACAGGCAGTGGGCCCACTGTGATAATTATCTGTGTGGTGGATTCTTGGTCTTTAAGCTTCACTGCTCCTGATGTGTCATTTTTGCAATACTTACCTGTACTTTCACATGTCCCTACATGTCAGCACCAGCTGCTTTCCTTCTGATGGAACCTAGCTCTTTTATGTTACTTACTCTTTCACATGGGGTAAGACACCTCCTTATTTGATTCAGACATCACTATGCCTGAAAAACTCTTGAGAGCTTAAAAAGAACTGCAAAAGAAGAACAGGCACTACTGGAAAAGCCTACTTGGACAAAAGTCATGTACACAAATGGACAAGGTGCAACATATAAGGAGGAATAAAAACATATTTGAAAACAATAATGATGAGAAAGGTCTAACATGAAACCTGAGAATTACTCAAGATCTATTCCTTTCTCCTCCCTGCTCCTTCTGACAAAGGCAAAGCCAAGAGCAAAGGAAATTTATCCAAGTTCAAAGAGCCTCCATTTGATTTAAAGTTTCTGATACATAGCCAACCCAGCAAGATTTAAAGATACAACTGGGCTGTATCTTTACAGCAGAGATACAACCGTGAGTTGTTCATATAGCACATACACATACTGCCACTGAACAGCCTTTGCTGAGACACTTCCACAAAGCTGATTTCATTTGGGTAAGAAAGGAAGGGAATTTAATTTGTAATTGAAACACACAAAAAATTTTAACAGTGTTTCTGGAATGGACTCTCAATCCTAGAATCCGTAAAACAAAGCTCGGAAGCCAAGAACCAGATCCAACTGACCTCAGAGCAGCTGTGAACTCTAATCTGTGAACCCTAATAATCCCTGAGTTTCTGAGGCTAGGCAGTAGCAGAGGTACATCACGACATCACCTGAGCTGTTTTAATTCAGGCCCAACACTCAGAGCACAAACCCAGAGAAGACTCTGCACTCCCAGGGCAGCAATGGTGCCTGTGCAGCTCCACCTGCACACACAGGCAGCTACAGCTGGGCTGCTGCCCAGTGCTCCTGGGGGACACAGAGCATTGGATAAATTGCTCTCAAACTTGGCTGTTAAGCACCACACAGACAGGGCAAGGGAAACCACCTGGAGACCCCCAAGCTGCTGGCAGGGGCAGCAAGAGCTGGTTTGAATGAACATACACATGGCAGGCAAGAATCTGAATTCCTCCCTGCTGCTGAAAAAAATCCAGATCAGGACATTCTCCTTTCCCAATGACAGCACAGCTGCCAGCAGGACACCTACTGATTTGCTTGGTGTTTATTTGCATGCTGTGCTTGCTTACTGCCTCTGGGCATAAATATCCAATTTTATCCACTTATTTGAGTTTATTTTATGTCTGGACACACAAGACACCTCACAGTACAGTATGCCTCCAAGGCTGTCATCCCTCAGAAGACTAAAGGCCTAATGAAAGACTAATAAAACAGTTTTATTGTATTTTTCCACATGTATTTTACAAGAGGTCAGCTTGTCTAATAACACTGCACATTTACTGACTCAGGTCTCCATTTATCTGCAGATCTCTGAATCACTGTCCTCTGTGCTTGGATTGTCCAGGAGGAGCCACAGACTGCAGACACAGAAGACCTGAACACTGATTCCCAGCATGTAACTTGCAATAACAGCTTTCTTTCCCTGTACCTCTGTCAGCTTCCCTATCTGTACAGTCAGACCATTTACGTTTGAGGAGTGCTTTAAACACTAAGGATGAGAAACACTATAAAATCCAGGTATTATCCTTCTTTGCATATGTTGTGCTTCAGTATGGTGAGCTGTTATCCAGCATTTGAATCATTGACCTCCAAGTCTGCATTTGTAACTCCAGTCAGAGAAGACAAACTGCCCCCAGACAGAATTTGCCCAATACTCACACTACAGAAAAGACAATTACAACAAAAACAACAATGCAACAAACACTGCAAAATTGCCAATTCATAACACAAATAACCAGATTATAACAGGATTCAATAGGTAACTTCTTTACTGCAGAGCTTCCAGAAGATAACCCTACTATTACCCTCCTTTTATACCAGTTGGCTTTCAACCTTCACCAAATCCCTTGCTTCAGAGCAAAGACTCTTTTAAGAGCCTATAACCATCAACTGTGCCTTTGAACTGCAGGGCAAAATCCAGTATATGTAAGCCTGAACATTCATTACTGATTACAAAATTACTTGGAAATCTCCCACAGCAGTTCAGTTTCTTTGCATATCATTCCTTTCTCTGTTAATTTCATAAACAGGGATGGAGAACCACAGAGGCAAAAGCCAAGCTAGGCAGAGGCGAAGTGTAAGGGAAGCGATGCTAAGGATGTACCAGACCAAAGCATGAGGTATTGGCTTGGGTTTTGCATCACCAGCACCAGCTGGAGAACAGCAAACTGAACAGCGCAGCTGAAGAGCAGCACCAGGCCTCCACCAACACCATCCTCAGCCGCCTGCAACACCCCAACCAGGGGAGCCCTCCCCGCCGCACGCAGCTGTTTTCTCACGGGTTCTGTGCCCTCGCCTCCCCTTTTCCCCTGTCCGTGCCGGGCCCACCCGCCCGCCGCGGGTGCCGCTGCCGGGGCTCGGAGCACCCCGAGCCCGCGGGGAACAGCGATCCGCGCTGCGCTCCGCCGTGCCCGGGGGAACCCCGCGGGGTCCGGGCCTGCTCCGGCTCCGGCAGGGCAGGGCCGGGCCGGGCCGGGCCCCCGAGCGGGCAGGAC
>JANRGV010000045.1:4998200-5016665 GCA_024734035.1 Alethe castanea | reverse complement strand
CCCTCGGCCATGGGCTGTCCCCTCGGCCATGGCTGTCCCCTCGGCCCGGGGCTGTCCCCTCGGCCAGGACCTGTCCCCTCGGCCATGGGCTGTCCCCTCGGCCATGGCTGTCCCCTCGGCCCGGGGCTGTCCCCTCGGCCCGGGGCTGTCCGCGGTCCTGTCCCCTCGGCCGGGGGCTGTCCCCTCGGCCCAGGGCTGTCCCCTCGGCCATGGGCTGTCCCCTCGGCCAGGACCTGTCCCCTCGGCCGGGGGCTGTCCCCTCGGCCAGGACCTGTCCCCTCGGCCGTGGGCTGTCCCCACGGCCAGGACCTGTCCCCTCGGCCGTGGGCTGTCCCCTCGGCCGGGGGCTGTCCGCGCTCCTGTCCCCTGCCCCGCGTCCCGCTGCTCCCTGCGCCACCTCGCATCCGCCACAAGGGCAGCGGAGCCCCTTCCTTAACCGCGATGGGAGTCCATGCCTGCACTGGTACAGCTCCACTAACACCCCTCGTATTTTCCTGCTGCCACTTGGGTCATACTTAATTTAGAAAAGGCAGCAGCTGAGGAAGTATTTTGGTCTTCTAGCTCTTATTAGAAATTCAAATTAAACCTAGTGTGATGTCAAACTCCAAATTTAAAACCCATAATCTTCACCAGCATTTAAGCCTGGCCTGGACAAATCACGGTTTTTTGTGGACAGTAGTGGACCGAAGCAGCTCAAATCCCAAATGAGCCCTTCGGCTCAGCTGCTGCTTGGTTCTGCTACAGCAATGTTGTATCTCTAGACACAGTGCCCTTGAAACTCCAACCCAGGAATAAATATTACTATGTATCTTGTCCACTACAGAACCTACGGCAAGCATGTTGAACCTGACCTGGACTCTCACAGAATTCCATGCCTCATTCACAGCGTCAGTTTTCTTCAAAACCTAAGACCTGGCTACAAAAGGCCAGTAAGAGCTTCTGAAATGTTCACAGCTGTCCCCTGTCCTGTGAGCAGCACACGGCACCCTGCCCCTGTCCAGGTGACTCCACAGAACTGGGGTTCACAGTGGGTGCACACTCAGTCAAGTGCCTCCATCGAAGGCTCCAGGGAGCCCTGCAGCAGCTATTGTGGCACAGCAGCTGAAAGCCACCAGACAGGAGAGCTGGAAAGGACACAAGGCAGGAATGCTGCGGGCTCTGAGAGGCCAGAGCTGCTCTTTTGTGCTGCAACACCATCAATTTGCAGATGGTGTTACAGGATCCTTCTGTCCCTGCACACACCACTTGAGGCTAGGCCATCTACGCCTCCTCATTTCCACTTACCCTGCCCAGAACTCTTACGTCTGTCAGTTTATTCCAGTAAGAAAGATTTAATGCTCCAAAATCACAAGGGAGACCGCAGTGTAGCCATTCAGATGGCAGTAAGGCATTTTTATCATAAAGGATAAGGAAGCACTAGAACAGATTACTGGGAGAAATGCAGGATTTCTATGATAAGAGCCTTTGAAAACACTTATCAAGAGTCTCAGATGAATATGATTCTGTTCTGAGATGAATACAGAGCAGATAATTTCCTGGTGCCCCTTCTGATCATCCTACAATGTAAACCTGCTCCTGATATCCCATAGAACAAGAACAGAGCAGTAAACTTCACTTTTTTCATGCTATCTTCTGTCCAACTCCCTGTCAACTTTCTTGCCTGATTTATTACATGTATTTTTTACTTAACTTTGAGGCAAGAATTTTGTTACATCTAATTATTATCAACATCTTACATATCTTACTCACTATTTGATGAGTATACCCTTTGAATATTTGCTGAAGAAGCTTAGAGAATACACTCCCAAGCTAGGGATGTTCCTTTGCATCTCTTCTTGCTCACACCAGTGGGGCTGGCCTGGGCACCGTGTAAATAATCACACACACACACGTAGATATTTTGTTACTGCCTTCAGGTGCTGGTATTGTTAAAGAAATTCCACGTGCCATCTGCTGGGGGAAACTTTTCTCTGAGGCCATCTGCTGTACTGACACAGCTGACTGCACTGCTGGCAGCATAGAGAGGCAGTTATTTCTCAAGAGGAAGCTTTATTCTGTTAATGCACCAAATTGCAGCACAGATGCAAAGGGCACACAAAAAGAGTCAGGATGAGTCTGTAAAAGAACACAAACCTCTGGACCTATGTCAGAGCATGACAGTCTGGCAGTAAGAAGTAGCCCATTTTCAATTCCTCCTACTTCACTTGAACCTCCAAAGTGTTCACATTACAAATACCATGATCACGCTCAGGAAGTGAACTGCACTTTAAAGACAAGTTGCTAAGCATTAAGTGAATAATTTTCAATTTACTTGCAGATTGAAAAATCTCTGCAAGTTTATGAGACAGGTAGCTTTCCTTGCCATGCCATAACAAGCAGACAGGAATTCAGCACCCACTTTTAGAAGCAGTCTTCAGTTTCCTGTACCCAACTCTCAGCACCAATAACTGCCTTTAAAATCAGCAGCAGCATTTGGCTGTCACACCCGTGGCAGTCTGACTCCAGGTAATGTGGTTTCAGGCACAGGACTGAGGAAAATCTGCTTTGCTAACACAGCCTGCACTGCCACATTGGGAGCACAGTCACACACAACTCCAACGTGGACCCAGATATCCATTGCCATCAAAATAGTTGGTCTGCTCTCTCTTTATACCCCCAGCAACAGATCCCCACTGATGGCCCTGGCTGCATCACAGGAGTCAGTTGGATAAGGTCTCATTAACCCAATGGAAAACTACACTGGCAATTAGGTTTCCTGAGAAGCAAAAACATAGAATCCAGATTGCAAAACTACTATAACCAACACTATGGAAGGGGAAAATATACAATGGGAACACAAAATGTGCTCAGCAAGGAGAAAGCTTGGACACACAAAATTATTTCTACAAGTTTTAAGATGTTGTCTACCAGAACGAAAAAAACAATGCAAACAAAACAAAACCCAGAAATGCAACTGCCAGGGACAAAGTCCTTAATCCTCTGGTGAAAATGGAAAAGGACTGGAACTAGTTAGTGGTGGATGTAGAAGTCCACCAATGGTCGAGTTAATGAACAATCTCAAGATAGTTATCTGCTGTAAAACTTTGAGATCCAGTTTAAGTCCTTATATTCTCAGGAATGAGAAGTCCCCACACATACACACAAAGTACATCCACTTCTTCCTAAAATGTTGCCTGAAAACCTCAAACTGCTGGAGGCAGTCTCCTAAAGCTACTGTCAAAAAGTAGCTATTAAACACCAGGATTATTTCCACTGTAACTTCATCTGCAAGTCTAGGTGAGAATGCAGAACCATGCATGCCACCTAAACTGTTACTCCAAAATACAATACTGTCAAACGAGAAAGGAACAGGGTGTTGAACAAACTGTAAAATGTTTTGACTCAAAGTGTTGTACAGCAGATGGAGCTACAAGGATGGCCTACAAATAGCCACCTACACTTGAGAACACCCAGCAATGATAAATATACAGAATCTATCCCATCAAGGGAGCATCTTCAACTTTTCTTACTGCCAAATGACACATGGATGTTCACAACAAAGCAACTCTCAAAGTTTCACATCAACAAAGATTCAAAAGAAATAAATTAGTTTGCAGTGCTTATTTGGGTGTCACATAAAAGTTCAAGTTCCTCTCCTGACCAATAATTATAATCGCATCACCTTTGTTTCTCTTAAGAGAAAGTCAGTTTTCCAAGCGAAAACTTAATCTCCACAGCCAAGTAGAAATATTCAAAGGTTTTAATTTAAATCCCTACTTTCCCTTCTCTCACAGAAATGAAGGACTTGCAAGTGAATTATCTGTTGATAATTCCATAGACTTCTCCATAGAGAAATCCTGTGTGAGAAAAACCACGAGATTCACTAACTGCTCACACTACTTCACATCAGCTCAAATTTATTCTTGTGTAGCCTTCAAAAAATCACTACTGAAATAAGAAGCTACATTCAAAATAGTTGAACCTTCCAAATTAAGTAACATTACATAACAAACCAATAAACACTAGTTTGGGAATCTTTGGATTAAAATACAATTTTTTATCTTTAAAGTTCAAATGAGGTTTCTGAGAGAGATGTTTTGTATTAATCTAGGATATGTGCTAACAGAATGTAATTTTTACTTTGACTGTACTCACAGGGAATGGTCATCATCATCATAGCCTTTCATCCCATTAAAGAACACAAAAAATAAGTCTTCACACACATGAGCAGGTTATGAAATAACTGACCTACACCAAATGTAAAACAGGCTTTCAAGAAGTTCATCAGATGCTTCTAATGAATGTCTTGCACACTCCCACAGGTCCCAGGCTGGAACAGCTCCATCACTGACACTCCTGGTGCTGAGCAATGCAGTGGGCACAAGGATTTCCATGGCAGGGTATACATGGCAAAGTGATACAAACAAAACAGTGCACATAACATTTATAAAAGTAAGAGCAGATTTTTGGTTTCACTAATAACACAGGAGAGGTTTAATAAACATGTTTTATTTTAATCCCAAAGTAAGATACTGGAGGCCCATTCTGTGTGGGCAAGACATTCTTGGTCACTTCCCTACCCCCAGGCTCATGTGTTGAGGGTAGAATTCCAAATATCTCAAGAGCTGTAGCATCTTCCTTCCTGTGGTACTTTCTCACCCACAACCTGTCTAGGAGAGAATAGCTTAAAATTCCTGCAGGACAATATAGGGTTGACCTCCTATACTCCAAAACCTCTGTGGAGTATTTTTAGAGCCTCAAACAAAATGCATCTTGTCTCCTTTCAATGCAGACAGTGGCCCTAAACTAGAGTGATTTATATAGGACAAACTGAGAATTAAGGGCCAAGTTTCATAAACAGATTTCTTAAAGAAAATTTAATTCATGACAAGTCTTTCCAGAACGTTGTTTCACAAGTGTCCATAAAAACAAATAACATGTGGCACTGGGATAAGACTGAGAACAATGTCCATGCTGTGTAAAGTAAAAAGGGAAATGCAATCTGCAAATCAGCCACATGGAAAAGGTTAAATACTTCTCTGCCAGTCTCTAAAAGTGAAGTTATCAATCCCAAAGTGACCCAAGTGTCACTGCCACTGTCTGGCATCCAGCAGGCACTCGGAAACATCAAAGAAATCATGTCCAAGTGCACAAGTCCAAGAAATGAAGTGCCAAAACCAAAAAAGTAAAGCAAAACTGCATTGCAATACTTTCTGAGAACAGAATTCCACAATTCCACTTTTCTTGGGATGAAAATCCTTAACAGAACATCAAAACAGCCCTTCTCCTTAGGTAAAGACCTCCTCTTTTCTCGTGGGCCTGTCACGTTAGGTGTTCAGCCGTGACCTTCCACAATTCCTGTAGGAGCAGAAAAAATACATACAGGTATTTTCTCACATCAGTAGGTTGCAATTATGAAAAAGTTCAACATGCTCACTGTAAGTCAAATTTTAAGACATACCCTATATACCTCTATCTATAGATAGTATCCATGGATGGATGGATAGCAAATCCATGTCTGTAATCTCCTGGAACAATTACGAAATTATCTTTGAAACAGAGCTTCATTCTTGTACAAAATTTAAAAAAATAATGTACATTTAGTTAAAGTAATTTATTCTAAAATAGTTTGAAATTAGTTGGTCAGAGCATGGTGCTAATAATGCCAAGGTTGTGGGTTGGATCCCTGTATGAGGCCCTTCACTTAAGAGTTGGATTCAATTGTCCTTGTGGGTCACTTCCAACTCAATATTCTATGATTTTGTCATTTCACTGATCTGCATGATCTTCTGCAGTATTTTCACTGATAATCTTGCTCTTTTTCTTAGCCTGTGTTGACAAATGGTTTCAATAATGCTTGTAAAAAAACCAGAAGAGATAATAGAAATAATTTACTGAGGAATCAAAGTCTCACAAATGCATGGCATATACAAACACACACGTTCCTTTTTCAATCTGCCAGACACCGAGGATGAAAAATCCTTAATCACTTCATTTCTTTAGAATATATTAATATATGCCTTTTCTCCTCCACAGAAGATAATTAAGCAAATTATCACATACTTTTCACCATGAGATCTTTCAACTGTAGCAATATACTTAATGATAAATAAAAACACAGGCATTTGAAAAATGCATAGATTTTGAGGATCAGCAGCCTTCCTCAAAGCAGCCAGGGAATGAGTTTACTTATTTATCTATAATCCAGGTAACTTTTGTGTATTTGTAAAACTTTTAAACAAGTTTTACACATCTTTTATGCCTGAAAGTATCAGCACTAAGTAAATTAAATCAATCTCATGAAGTAACTCTGGCCCCTGTCATCTCACTATGCATACTCACAGTATGTTGACTACAAGAGCATCATTTCTTGGTACCAGATTTGCAACCCAGTACAAGATTTGCAACTCCTCTAAAAAGATTAATTAGATTGGATTGTTGTAGAAGTCTGTTAGCTGTTAGTCACTCAACATAATATTCCTCAGAGCAGATAATTTGGAAAAAAATGGAGAAAGAGAACTGTAAGTGTTTGAGAGGTAATTATATAACTAGAAATACTATATCTGACATGCTTGTCAATAACAGAAGTTTACAGCTAATTTTCTTCTTCATAGATATTAGAACATTATTTCCTGAACTCTGAACTGGGAAAGGAATTACTAAAGTCTGAAATGAAAGCTCTCCTACAAGATAATAAATAAGACGAGATATTGGTCCCATTTTCCAGTTCAATCACAAAAATGGCATTTTACAAAGTAAAAGTCTCTTATCCTTTGAAGAACTGAGTGCAATCTCAGCCACTCTGCTGCCGGTGAAAGAAAATCAATTCTGTCCCAGCTAAAACCAGGACATGTCAATCTAGTACTTTATATAAGCACAAACAAGGATCATTTTAAATCAAAAAAGCTCAATGGAAATAAAAGGTAATGTTTATTCTCCTGTTCTTCCTTCATGTTACATAAACAGCTGATAACTAATTTGAGATGATTGGCCCGACACATTACATTTATTTTCATGAATGCCACTTACCAACTGCTCAATTCGTTCATAAACAAGGAACTGGCAGAAATCAAGCTTAATGGGCTCCACTGTATATTTCATTTTTCCATCTTGGAGGTTCTCCAAATCATTTAGAGTATTTCTAAAGTGAGTGTAGGCTTCACATGTAACATCCATATGTCTTAAAGTGAAGTTCAGCCTGGCAAAAGAGTATTTCATTTAGAACATCTCTCTTATACTGGCATCTTAAATAGGTGTGTAACTTCCCTCAGCTACTAAAAAAATGGATCTTCACAGCATAATTATCTCCCTTCAAAAGAAGCCAAAAGAAGGCTTCAAAAGAAGCCAAAAAATGTACACTCCCTATTTCTGAAAAGCAGAAAAGATTTTGTGTCAGCACCAATGCACAATAACTCTTGGATGAATCTTTCTATTGATTTTAGGGCACTCTGCCACAACAGAATCATTGGCTTGGCTTCCTGGACAAACACCTGGCAACAAAGCACTGGAAGAATTATTGCTTACATATCTCTAGGGATTTAAGCAAAGCCTATTTGTGTAGCAGCTTATGAATGAACTCCAATGCACAACTACTTAAAACATTCATTGATTCCTTGAAAGCAAACAAGAGAAACTGTTCTGGAGTTGCTCAAGCTAGGAAATAAATACCCTAATTCTAAACCACTTCCTTCCATCCTGTGACTTCAAAAACACATAGCAAATGTTGTCAGGCATTATAGACTACATCAATCTAGCCACCTATTTATCCTTATTTGCACAGAGGTTATCTCAGGTGAGGCAAAGGTAGCACAACAGAAGGCAAACTCTTTTTAAACTCAAATTCTGAATTGATAAAAATAAAGCATATAGGTGGAAAAAAAGCTTGTCCTGAGCATATACTGTGGCCTGTGATCATCTGATACAATGAAAATCAGAAGCCAAGCTTTAATTAAAACACAGAAAGTGTTTAGTGCTTTTTATATTAAGTTCTTAGTAATACCTCTTTTCCAGTGCTAAGTAAACTGTGCAAGAATTTCTCAAGTTGTGTGTGATTCTATACAGAGTTCTGAACAAGGCATCTGTCAGGTCATCATCATAGAACACTATAAAAAACAAGATTAAGAGCATATGTATAATTAAGGATATAATTTACTTAAGTGTCCATTATGAAACAACTACAGGCTTTAGTTTGATTACTCCAGTCAAACAAGTTGTTTTTTTATCTAAGTGCAAAGTACATTTTTAATGGCAACAGGTGACCCTGTAAGAGTATTCACTGCTGCTATTTATGCCAGGCTTTCTTTAAGCTTTCTCTCATCAGAAGGGGAATAATTTGTCAGACAATTTATAAGCTTTGACAAGAATTCTCTCAGCCTGGGAATAATCTTACTACAAAGCTAAAAAACCAGGATATTAGAGAGTAGAGAGCCTCTTTTCTTACAAAAAACCCATACCAGGCCACAATTAATTTACTATTATAACCAAATCTCCTTTGAAAGCAGTCTTGCAACTCCTTTCAATATCATAACTAAACCTAATTCTCCTTTATCTATAGATCAAAACAATGGTTTTCCAGTACAGATAAGCTATCCTGCAGTCCTTCACATAAGCAAGAAAAAAAGCAAAAAAGTGATATCCAAAGGCACAGACACCATGGGAAAGTGCAGCATCTGGAACTGTCATTCACATTGTAGAAAATCTTAGTCTAACGACCTACTTATCATTATTTGCACGGAAGTTATGTAATACAAGACAAGGATAGGACAATACAACTCTTCTGATTCCTTAGTTATTAGTGATTGTGTTGAGCAATTTATTTAGTCACAAAGAATTAACACACCAAAGAAAAGGAAGAGCTACTGGCTTGCAACATCTGTTCTCATAATTGCTAATTCAGAATGCAAATACAAGCGTTTAGGAAAGAAAAATGCAGGCAGGAACATGTAAGGCAGAGCTTTGGCAAACTAGGTAAGGATCTGTTAGATTTTAACAGCAAACTAGGTATGTTTAAATTATTACTTATAGTGCTCAAGTGTTTGATTTAAAAGCTTACTGTTTATATTTCCCTACCATCAGCTGCCATTATCACAGAACAGTGATCAAGCAAATCAGCAACCTCTTCTTCAGACCAGCTATAAGGAGCTTCAGGATCTGTAAGAAAGAATATGGCTTTGGTGTATATGATTAAATGTCTCAAATGACTGGAAATAAGGAACTTCCAGGCTCCTGTGGGCAGCTGCTACTCCATAAAGAGCATACCACTCAAGGGAAATCAAACCTTCCCTTCTCATTTTCTGAAGTTCCCACAGTCCTCTGCTTTCTCTGTATTATGTCCAACCCTACCAAGGCTGACTGGCAAGCAAAAGTTTTCTTTCACTTCAAAATTCACAATCCCGTAGCAAGATGACAGCTTTAAATACATTAAAGTAAGCACACCTTTAAACAAAAGCCTAGAAATATCCTTATATAACTTTTTATTAATCTTCCTATTTTATCATGCTTTTAAAAAAGTCATTCTTCATAAAAAGAATCTTCATTTGAAAGTCTAATAAACATAAAACCTTTTCAACTTGCAGTATCAAACATTATGATTAACCAGAATGTTCTTTGAGGCCCAAGAGAGGCTTTTGAATATATAACACCAAACACCAAGCCCAATCTAAAAGGACCCATTAAAAGCACCTACCAGTGCAGAATTCATCTTTCAGCCAATCCAGTTCTTTCACTTTAATTTCCCCTCCTGGGGGTGGAGAAAGATCAGATCAGTCACAACTGGCCTTTCAGACAGCACCTGGGCTAAAGTAAAGAGTCAAAATCTGACCATACAGCACTGACCTCCTGGCTCCATCAGGTGTTTGTTTAATGCAACATTTTGCTCACACATGGTCAGAAGATCTTCACCAACATCTGGAAAAGAAGTGATAATGATATTAAAAACAGGAATATTTTGTATGGGCCATGTATGCCTCTCAGACTAATAATCAAAGTTTCTCTCAAATCCATGAGATTAAGGAACATTCAGAGCAACTCTGTCCACTGATGATTGCTTCCCTAGTATCCTTCTTCCTTTTGTCTTTCAGTTCTAAGCTCTGAGCAGCCCTTGAAGAAAGAAGTTAGATCCCTACACCACCTATTTTAATCTGGACACGCTATCTTGAGGTCACTGCAACATATCTTGCTTTAAACTCTTGAGAAAAGTTGAGAAAAGTTCCTGTTATTTTTTCAGTAAATAACACAAACTGATATGCATTAATAAAAAATGATTAACTATAACTGAACAGATGAGTCTGAAAATACCAGGGTGAAAGCACTGCTTTGGGAAGTTTCATGGAAATATTCAACTGAAAAGAACTGCCTTACCTGTGCAATAAACTCTCTTGGCCACTGTTCCCATGATAACGCTGGCAATTCCAGTGCCTCCTCCAAGCTCCAGCACAGAGCAAGACCTGAACGTGTCCCTTTTAAAGAGAATGTAATCAGCCAGAAGGAAGGCAGCACGCCAGACCTGGAGACAAGGCAGCCACTTAAAACTGAGTCAGCTCTGAAGCACATTCCACAAAAATCAAGCCACTACAAGGCAGAACACGTACTTGTTTACCAACGTCTTCTAAGGGGGTTGCCATGGTGTGTTCTGTGGGAATGAGAGTAGAGCAGAAAATAATTACCTCAAAATTGCTCAAATCAAGTTCTACAGTGACAGGCTTGAAACTAAGGATATGCTTCCCTTTCAAATACAGAACTAAACACTCTTCACTCTATACAATAATGCTAGATAATGCCAAACACCCACTCTTAGTAAGGAGCACTGAGTTTCCCATGGTATACAACTGTCCAAATCACTTCCAGAGAAAAAAGGTATATTTTTATTTGCAATATTGTATGAACACAGTATTGTGTTCATTATTTTCTTTCACTTAACAAACTGCTGTTCCATTTCTAAAGAAAACCTTTCTTTTGTTTTACAGAAACGTACTTGCCACATTTCTCCCTGATTGAAAAATATATTATTTACCTATTTTAACAACATCACTGCAAGTGCACTCCTCCTCTTCATCTTCAAAAGCATCTTCTTTCCCTTTCATCAGAATTACAGGACACACTATATCCCTCAAAAGATTCTCTGCTTGCAAATCAGAGGCACTTTGAGGCCTTCTGACCACTTCCAGGTCTCCATCATCATCTAGCAGAGCTTCTACTCCTTCACTATTTAATTCTCCTTCTTTTTTTATGTTACTGCTGTCCTTGTCACACAGTTCATCTCCACTTCTGCACTGGTGTTCTCCTCCTGTGGTAATTTCTCTCACATGTTTCCCAGATGCCAAATCTTCTGTGCTCCACAGGAGTTTGAAATATGACAGGAACACTGTAAGAACACAGTGTGGGGGGGAAAGGTTAAACACAGATGAGGCAGAATCTGTGCACAACTTCCACATGCATGAAATTCTGGTATGAATTATATGTATTAAAAATCTATAGAGTAAAAAATGATACAGGCAACTTGAAATACAGTTTTATTTGCTATGAAAAATATTTCTGTTATTAAGTTCTGTCAGCAGAAATTAATGAAGCACAGTCCACTGGCTGACTCAGCATCTGCACAGCCACAATGGGCACATTCATTTGATTTAGTAATATCAATTTTAACTATTGGCAGAGGGGATGTTTCTTACGTCCTCCAAAAGTCCTGTTCACAGAAGTTCAAACTAAGTTGAAAGCAGAATTAATGAAAGTAAGAAGTAGTTTCTTTTGGTTAAGAAGATCTTGGAAGAAAGAAGCACATTCTAGGAAAATGCAAGCTGAATTTTTGCTTACTGCTTTAAAAGTCTTTAGGAATTCAAGCAACTTCAAGCCTTGAAATTGGCTCAGTATATAAGAGCAGAAATAAGTACATAGGAGGCAAAGCTGGAACTTCTGTCATTTTTTTAAGTGTCCAAACTGGTTATTCAAAGAGATTAAATGACTGAAGCTATTCTCAATGACCAATTAATTAAAAATCTTTTACAACAATCACTCAGTAACACCAGCATCTATTACAAGTTTAAGTTATTGAAACATGAACCTTCCAATTTTAATAACAGGAATCAGTACTGCCTGAATACCATAGATAAGGAAGAACAAACATTCCATAGTCCTTCCATCTATGTTCATTCCCAACAAAAGGGAAGAGACAAAGTGCTTGCCACCACTGCTTTCAACAGTTTCACAATTTATGGAGTTCTATTCCAGCTTCTTTAGTAGGCAAGATGTTCCAAGTGGGTCTACTGAAATCTGACTGAGGTTCCTCTCTAGTGACACCATTTTTAGCTAGATCTAATAAAACCTTCAATGCCTGTCCTAGCATGGGAAATTTTTTAAGTCTCCACTGTTTGCATGATGGCCAGATGAAACTAATTGGAATAGAGGATGCCATCAGTGAATGAAATGCTTTATTCTCCAAGTACACTCTGACCCTCTGCATTTCTGTGGCATTCAAAAGGTGGAAAGTCAAACTCACTCAAAGGGAAAGAGACTAAATCCCCATAAACTCCCCCAAAACACAGCAAAGTGGCACTGGTAGATTGTTATGGCATTAAAGGCTGTCATATTACAATCCAATTCTTGTCTCAATAACCAGAGGAATTTCCCAGACAGAGCTCATTCAGAGTAGGTGGAACACACTGTCACTTCCTTCTGTTGAAAGGTTCTTTGCACCAAGCACAATCACAGCAAACACATCAAACAGCATGAAGACCCACCATAGCATTAATTATCTGGGTTTTGACCTGAATAGGGTCAAAATTTTTATGCCACAACTGAGTTTGAAAAAACAATTAACACTTCTGTCACAGCAGGACTTTTGTACAGAACATTTTGCCAGCAGCTTCAAGGTCAGTTCCCTCAACAACTTTATAGCAACCTACAAGCTGGCAATCAGCCAGGGGCATTTGCCAACCCATTTCCTCTATAGCCTTGACTCTTCAAACTCTATGTCAGTTAAAGCCACTAGTATTTTGAGTTTTCATGTTGATATTCTTTTTTAAGCAAACACCTCCCCCCAAAAAAACCAACCCCACCAACAAAAAAAAATCAAAACCAAAAAAACATCACAAAGCCCAAAGAAAGCCATCATACTTCCCTGGAATAGATGGCAAACCACATAAAAAATTAATCATACTTGATAAATTAATTACTGATAGTTTATATTTTAAACTTAAGTTACATTGTTTCTAGGCTGTCACCTTCTGTTTGTGTGTAAGAAACATCATAGCCTTATTTTTAATCATGATTTCCAAAGTGCTATATTGACACTATTGCTCAATGAACAAACACATTAAATTAAATCTGTGAGTGAGTTAATTCGGTTATTTGTTATCAAAAAGTAATTTAACACTTGATATTTAAGGCAGGTTGTCTACAAGTTTTCATTTCTGGAGTTAATTTCAGGAGGAGAACACAGCTAGCCCTCTTTCTAAAGACTCAGTAGGAGGTGATCCTAATTATAACTGGAATAAAATACGTAAGTATTCCTATCAACCTCTTAGAGGAGGATTCAGCCTCACAAAGGTATGAGTACAGGTGAAGTACAACTCCAGCAGTGTCAGCATCCATTACCTGGCTGTCCAACTGCATTCAGCCGTACCATGAGGTGACTTTTGCTCGGGCAGTGCAGGTGAACATCCGACAGCACAGTGTCACTTCTGAACGTGGGGTTATCCATCTCCTCCTCTGCTAAACCTCCCATGGGCTGCTGGGGAGAGGAGCACCTGCAGTGCTCAAACACTCCCCTGTGCAGTGCTGAAACAAAGGGATTCCATTCTACTGTACAGTGACCCACGTTTTGCTCACCAAGGGGACCTCAGGACATCGTTTCTGAGAAGGTGTGATCGTGCAAGCTCCACCACGCTCCAAGACAAGTTACTCATCAGGATATTCAACCTAAAACCAAACACACGGAGCTTTTAGTGGTAGCCTGACACTGTCTGAACCTGCCCGTTCCCGGCGGGACCCGGGACCCACCGGGGCCTCCGCGGGGCTCAGCCTGTCCCTGTCCCCACGGTGACACGAACCCGCCTGTCCCTGTCCCCACAGTGACACAGACCCGCCTGTCCCTGTCCCCACGGTGACACAGACCCGCCTGTCCCTGACCCCACGGTGAGACCTGCTTTTCCCCTCTCGTATCTCACCTCTCCCCGTTCCACTCGGATCCCACCTCTTCCCATTCCCCGCTCAGATCCCACCTCTTCCGTTCCGCTCCGGTCCCACCTCTCCGTTTCCCCGCTCGGTCCCGCCGTCCCGGCCGTTCCGCTCCGCTCCGTTTCCCCGCTGTCGCTGCAGAGCCGGCGGCGTCTTCCGGCCTCTTCCGGCTCCTTCCGTCCCCTCTTCGGCCCCGTTCCGGCCCGTTCCGGCTCTTTCCGGCCCCTTTCCGGCCCGTTCCGACCCCTTCCGGCCCGTTCCGGCCCCGTTCCGGCCCTTTCCGCCCCCGTCCCGGCCCGTCCCGGCCGGTTCCGCTGCCGCGCTGCCCGGCGGCCTGTCGGTCGCGGCGGGCCCGGGGGTGCCGTGTGCTCGGGGCTCGCCTGTCTTTGGGAATTACCGGGCACCAAAAGCCTGCCGGGCAGGCGGGGAAAGGCAGCGGCAGCAGCGGCAGCGCGGTTCAGGCTTGCGCTGAAGCACTCGCATGGCTTGTTCGCAGTTTCAACAACGCGTTTCCTACTCTCGTTCTTCTCTTAATTGTTTTTAGCATCACTTACCCTGTCTCGGTTCATCTGTAATTCCATGCAAAATGTACAAACGGCTTGAAAACGAAGTGGGAAACCTCTGCGTAGGCAAATAGGCGTTTCTTCCTTAGTCCAGATAATGTCAGAATTCCGGTACCCCTGGAATGTAATTTATAGTCTATATAGATGTCTCCTCATCATCTGCCTCCCTCAACAAAGGCATTAATATTTATTAATAGAATATAAAAAATATAATATTAGGATAAAATAATTATTAAAATATTTATTGAAATAATGAAATAATCTTTCCCTATTTTTACTGTGAAGAGTTTTGAGTGGCAAGGAAATGGAAAACACAGAAGCCATTCAGATATCTCATTGCAGTTTCTGTGGGAAATTCTATTGGATGAATATCTGAAAAAATGCTTTGGAGATTTGTTCTCCTTTTATCTGGCTCTTGTGAAAGAGCAGAACATTATTTTACTTTCCGTGGTGATACATTGCCACATAAATTATTACTGCAGGGTCTCTGCTGCGTGTTCCTCACCGCTATGGAGTGCTAAGCAGGCAAAGCAGATTATATTTGTCACAAATTCTCACCAGTCTGCAGCAAGAGGCACTTATTGGTACACAGGCTTAGTATAATTAGAGGAGTCGCTAAAAAACTGCATTACAGGGGGACTTTTAAAGGTGCATTACATGAGAAATGGAGCTGCTGCAATTGCCTTTTTAAGAAATGCTGATACCTCGTTTCATATATGAGTAATATTTGGGCGAAGCAGGAATATCTCATGGTGCAGAAGGTCTGTGGCTACAGATGTTAGAACGTGGGTGATGAGGAAAATTGTTTAGGGAGCTGCAGTTTCTGTGCTGCACACAAGAGGGCTTCGGCAGCAAATCCCTGAGATGTACCTCTCTTTAAAGGATGCACCTCAGTTACATTTCCTCTCGTCCTCACAGCCATGTGACCTAGGAATTTGTTTAAATTTACCTCAAATGCCAGACAACTTTGCCAAAGTATAATTGCTTGTTTGAAATGATGAATTTGGCCTGTTTCATCATTGATCAAGTAGCAAGAAGTTGCCTGTGCTGGTTGTTTCAGCTCTGTCCCTCCTGTAATCCCTCTTTGAATTCAATGTCATATGTTGACCCTGGGTTTTTTTGGCAGATCAGGTAATACTAAGAGTCAGGACATTGTATGTCTTGTAGTCTCTCATTAGAGATGAATTGTGACTCGTCAGTATTTTTAAAAATTCATTGCAGGTTGTGACTCTTCAAAACTGGATGTGTACAAGTGTGTGATGAAAAGATTAAATCTGAGAAGGAATAGCCCAGCCTCAGATCAAACAGCCAATAGTTACTAATTTCCAAAGGCAGCAAATCTGAAAATTGTAATTGTGTGTATTGTCTAACAGCTTTTCTCTGTTGAACCACAGGGGAAGTAATTGTGGTAAGTTTAAAAGAACAATAAACTCCAGAATCCCATTAGCTTTACTGGAAGGCTGAATGGTAAAACTGTGTTTGAATTTAATTCTTCATTCAACAAAAAAAAAAAAAAAAACAAACCCAAAAAGCCCCAAAACAAGCAAATACACAAAAAGCCCAGAAAAAACAACAACAACAACAACAAAAGCTTCCAAAGCAAAAACAAGGGGAAAAAATGTGATATTTCCTGGAAAAAGATTGTGAATGAAATTGGGTATGTTGATTGTGCTTGTTGCCATGGCAGTGATCAATTACAGTATCAGTGCACACTTGCACTGGCTTCCTTTCCTACAGTCAGGTGAGTAAACCTTGTGGGAATCCCTCCCTTCTCCAGTTTACAAATAATCTAGTAATGCAGTCACCTCTCCACAAATACAGACAGGGCAGAGGAAATGAAATAAAGAAACACTGGAGGAAATGGAGGAATTCAGTGGGATTCTGCTGCACCTGAACAGCACAGGTTCAGAACAGTTGAGAAGGAACTGCCCTGGAGATGGATTTAACCTGGGAAAAGTCCTGGGAAGCAAAGCTGGTGATTCCCAGAGCACAGTGCCCTTTGTATCCTCCAGCACCCAGGTAACCCTGCGTGCAGAACAGAGAGGGAAAAAGTTACTTACACAAGCTTTGCCGTGCTCAGCCTGGAAGAGACTGATAATTTTGCTGCCCCAAGGGTGGTTCATTTTGTCTCACGGCCTTAGTTAATCTAACAAAACATTTCACTTTGCTTCATTAACTTTGTATCACCCAAACATTGCAAAGGAAGTAGCAGCTGCCTGGTTTGTGGAATTACAGAAGCATTTTCACGGATTACAAATACAATTTGGAGATGTGAGAGATAGATGGCAAGAGCTCAAAATAATGCTCTAGGTGCTTAACAGTGTATTCCTGAATATAAAGACTATTATATTCCCAGCCATATACCCCTTTCAGTAGTTTTGCAGAGCAAAATGTGGTCTCTAGTGTTGATGATTGCTGTGTTCATTTAGACACTCTCTCTCAAGGAGAATGTTCTTTTTAACTGATCCTACTGCTGAAACCCTACTGGTTCACGATAGCTTGTTGCCATGGATGGGTAATGATGTCACACATTCTGCCCAGTGTCCTTGCCAGAAAATAAATGAGAATGACTTTTTTAATTACTCAGAGTTACTTAGCAATTCCCTGGAAGGCCTGTAGTGAATTACAAGGAAGAAAACAAGATGCCCCATTGACCCTACCTGCACAGTATCTTTATGCCAGTGAAGAGACGCAGTAAAACACCAGACTAAATTCTCTGGAGGTTTGAAAACAAGGTTATATTACTGAAATTCACTTTGTTACTCAACAGATTTCAGCGGGCTGAAGATGAGCAGGAGGCTGGGTGAAGTGTGGCTTTAGGGCTCACACATGAACACCTTTGCAACTATAGTTTCTGGAAGAGGGAGCTTGTGTCTTTCCCTCCATCGGTGACACTGACAGGAAAATGATCCCGAGCAGGGTACAGACATCACTGCACCAGGCAGTAAATGCCACTCTAAATGCCACGCTCCTGTCTTCTCTCACACCCCCTCTCAAATTAGGTTAGAACTGGCCTTTTGAGGTCGGCATCTGCAAGGCACAGCACAAGAGGGAATCTCTTGTAAATATACCAGAAAGGCTGCAGGAACACCAGCCCTGTCTGTGCTCCCCAAACCTCGGCATCTGCTTCCTCCTCCCCTCAAAGACAGTGGTGTTTGGAACACGGGAGCTTTGTCCCCTCCGAGGTGAGCCCATCCCGAGGCTGCCGGAGCCATCGGGATCCCCACGCCCGTGTTTTTGACACGCTGTCCCTTTCCGTGAGGCACGCCCGATCCATCGCGGGGACTCCGCGCTCGCTCCGCGCACCCTGCGGGGGCTCGGGGCTGGCGGCCGGGGCAGCGGGGTCTCCGTGGGGTGCCCGTTCTGCCCTCTGGGTGCCCGGTCCGCCCTCGGAGTGCCCGTTCTGCCCTCTGGGTGCCCGTTCTGCCCGCGGGGTGCCCGGTCCGCCCTCGGAGTGCCCGTTCTGCCCTCTGGGTGCCTGGTCCGCCCGCGGGGTGCCCGATCCGCCCTCGGAGTGCCCGGTCCGCCCTCGGAGTGCCCGTTCTGCCCTCTGGGTGCCTGGTCCGCCCGCGGGGTGCCCGATCCGCCCTCGGAGTGCCCGGTCCGCCCTCGGAGTGCCCGTTCTGCCCTCTGGGTGCCTGGTCCGCCCGCGGGGTGCCCGATCCGCCCTCGGAGTGCCCGGTCCGCCCTCGGAGTGCCCGTTCTGCCCTCTGGGTGCCTGGTCCGCCCGCGGGGTGCCCGATCCGCCCTC
>JANRGV010000045.1:4958043-4970390 GCA_024734035.1 Alethe castanea | reverse complement strand
GATGGGTTGTGGAAAAGATAAAGATGATTGCCCCAGCTGGTTTTAAAGCTGGCCCATTAGCAGATAATGTGTGCCACAGAGATAAGGAATCACTGCCTCACTGGCCTCAACAGATGGTGACAGAATACACATTTCTGGCCACATCCTGTATTGCAACCCAAGACAGAGGAGAAGATGGGTTTGCAGAAGGGAATCTTCACTCAGCTTTGGAGTGCCTGTGTTGAGTTAAATGTCCTCAAATCCCCGTGGTAATGTGACAATAAATAACGAATAACTGTTGTCTCCTCTGGCACCACAGCTATCATGCTTCCAAACTGGAGTCCCTCTGCTCTGTGGTGAGGTGTAAGAGACCACACACCTACTGTGAGTTCTGGGGGAAAACACTGGAATATGATAATTTAACCTGAAATCTTAGATTGCTTCCCTTTACACAGTTTTGCATAAAAGTAGTAATAACACTTCCAAAATCCCCAGCAGCCTGCTTCTCCCAGCTATTCCATGTTTAAAAACACCTGATAGGTACAAATTGTTGGTGTGTTAGGACTGAAAATGTTATTATTTGTCTGTCTTTCCACTCTACTTCTTGCCCCCTTGTTCCCAGGGACATTCTCATTTAAAATTTTCCCCCGAGTAAAGATACAATTGAAAATCCCTCATTGTGCTATTTTTGGGATTGGTAGGAGTATAAAAAGTGGATAGATCAGCTGAGAAATGAGGAATCTAGCAGATTATGTACATATATTATGTTTTAAAAATGAGTAGCAGCTCACCCTCTATGTCTTAAAATGTTCACGTATTTCTGGAAAAAAGAATAGCAGAACATCTAATAATAGGAAAGGGTTTTATAAGCCAAGACAGTGTCTGTAAAGAATTTTACAAACATGAGCTTAACTATTCCTGATGACTCATCTATTAGTAGCTATCATTATTTCTTTTCTTCAGATGGGGGGAAGTGGCATCCAGAGAGACCAAGAAACTCAAACAAGCAGCATGTGTTAAGACACAAAAAAAAAAAAAAAAAAAAAAAAAAAAGGAGACTAGTAAATGATCTTGTTACCTCAGTTCACTGCCTGAAATTATTGGAATAATAACACACCCAAAAATTCCAGGATCATGTTTCACAGCGAAATACACAGAACAAGAACACCCCAAGGAAAATAGAAATAATTTAATTCAGAGGCTGTAAAGAACACTGAAGTTTTTTGAGATGATCACTATTCTCTGACTAGACTCATTTGTAACGAAACTTTTAGCAACCCTCCAAAAGCTAATATTCCTCCCCACTGCAATATCCATGCCCAGTTACACAATATTTTCTTTCACGTGCAAACCAATATTTTTCTCCTTGGAACAGAATTCAGCAATGTAGATGCCTGCTGCCTCCTTGCCCTTTTCCAAATAGGTACTTAAAGCCACAAAGGAGAACATACTGATTTCCATGCTTGTGAAGCAGTCTTTTAGAAAGGCAAACTCTGTTAGAATAATTCCTACATTACTGATCACTGAACTATTGCATGGTTTGAAAGGTCCATGAGAAGGCTGCCACTCTGTTAAAAGCTGAATTTTGCAGTGAGTTTGGTAAAGGACAAAACTGGTCTGATAAGAAGATGGTAAAACGTTCTAAGGCCTGAAGAGACCTCAGATTAAGCTATTTATCTGCATCTTTCTTCTCAATAAAAAATGATTGTGCTCTTGGAGTTTCCAGCTCTAGAATCTCATCTGACATAGCAGTCCTAGGTAGCAGTCACACACTGTATTGATTTAATAATATCGGTATCATTGTATAATATATGTAATACTTAGAAATGTATAACCAGGATTTAGCAGCTCCTTAAGGGAGAGGCCAAAGTCTACTTTGTATATTTTCCTCTTCCTCAATTAGAGAAGTGAAAAATTGTTTTCTTCTGGCTAGAGGTCTAGCATGCCCACTGTCATATTCATCTCAGACAGACTAAACCACAGCAGAACCTTAAAAAGGATGTCCTTTCCACTAATTGTCTCCAGGATGGGATTTCCCAAATCATGCCTTCACCCTTTATGAAAGCACTTTTATCTGTTGTTGAGTGGAATCACTGAGTTTTGCTTCCTCCTCACATTTGCTGTACTGCCATGGTTTCATGTGGGGTTTGTTTCTAATTTCAGTTTGTGGTTTAGCTCCTCATGTTGAAGTAATTTTGCTCTGCTGTTAGGAAACAAGCAGATGATGTGGCACCTGGTGCCATGGTTTAGTTGAGGTGTTAGGGCATGGGCTGGACTTGATGATCTTGAAGGTCTCTTCCAACCCAGTCATTCTGTGAATTCTGTGGATTCTGTGATTCTGTGAATTGTGTGAAAACAAGCAGATGATGCTTGGCCCTGCAGAAATGTTGGTGCTGCTCTAACCCCAGCTAAGCCTGCTGGTCCCTCCCTTTCCTGGAGAATGATGTTTCTGTTAGTCAAGTGCCAGCATTAATCTCTTCCTTTTCAGAGCTACTGACCAGCAGCCTTTGTTCACTCTCTGGCCTCAGCACTGCTCTGTAACTCTCCAACATCTGGTTACATTTCTGCAGCCTGACGCTGCTGTTTAACCTAGCTGCTTGCATTTCATTGAGCTGGAACTGAGCTGGTCACTGGCTTATTAACACAGCTGAAAATATGGAATTATGGAATGGCTGAGAGGCTTCTCCAGCAGGGCACATGTGCTTGGAATCCTCAGATTTCTTCCCAGGTCCCTATAGCTCAGAAAAGGCTTTTGAGGAGGACTGTGCATTCCTGTGAGATTTGGGGAGCAGCAATCAGCAGAGAGGGGACACAGACTACACCCAGAAGTACAGACTGTACCACAGAGGCTGTCAGCTCTGTCTGAACCTTCCCAGGCTTCTGAAAACATCTCATTTACAAGGGGCGTGCTGGGAGGCTTCACAGGGGTATTAGCACAGTCAGTTCCATTACAAGAACATGACATCTGTCTTTCCCTCCCATGTCCTCCTTGTCTTGCTGCTGATCACTCAAACTCTGCAGAATCACTTTCTATTTTCAGCTTTTCCCATTATTTTTGCACACATCTTCCACCTCCTGTCCTGTTCTCATCCCAGTTGCTTTCACTTTCTGTGGCACCCTTCCCCACTCCCTTTCACTGTTACGCCTGTGTTTAATTGTTCTTATTCTTTCCTTATAAAATCCTAATTCTCCCCTTGCTTTGCATTTGCTCTTCTTCACTTCTATTATAATCTATCAGGTTTTGAACTACACAGGTCTTAAAATTACTACAAAAAGGATTAAATTATATCCATATTATGATTAAACTCAGATGAAAACCGAATATGGGAATGTTTAAATGTAAATGGCTCAACAATTGCATTAGAAAAGAGCAGTTATACCTCAAAGCACTTTAATCAGTGCTACAGTTTGGAAAGGGTGACCATGCCAAAAGATCACGTGTGTCAGTACACATGCATGTGTGCAGATAACACACCCAGAAATAAACTCCATGCAGCTGACTGTTAAACTGGTGAGTTTAAGACATTTTTCAAAGGTTTCTGGCACACTAAAATATCCACACAGGCAACTATTCCCGTCTGTGTGCTGGCTGGAAGCTGCACTGCTGCTATGTGGGCCTTTGAAAGCAGGAGGTCTGTTACGAGAAAGACAGGTGATTTTTTTTTCTTTTTGTGGTTCTGCTTTGCTTGTCAGGGTTAATTCTTTTAAAAATAGGCCAATTTACAATGTTTCAGAATACCACAGCCCATTTTAGAATCGAAACAGGCTTGATTTTCCAGTTAGCTGCAATTACTGGTAAAGGCAAGGCAGAATACCTCAGAGAATGACCTCCTGTAATTCTTCACAGGTGCCAAAACACATGGTCAGATGCTAAAATCATTGCAATAGGCACAAACACAGGTATTATCCCATGTCTTACTTTAATGGGTAAGAACTGTTTCTGTCCTTTAAAACACACTGACAACCACTCATTTTCCTTTTATTGCTGGCTGAGCATTTGGTTTATTGCAGCCTGAGTGGAGGATGCATCGCTGCAAACACAGGGCTGGGCAGATGTGTGCAGCTGTGATCTTCTGAAAGGGTCAAGCCATCATTTAGCTTCTTATTTACTGTTGTTTATCTCTCTTTTGCATATCTCTCAAAATCCCCAGCTTTTGATTCTCCAAAACGAAAGAGAAGCATCCAATCTAGTTTCATAAAGCTTTCAAAACCTGGACCAAACAGCACTGGGATGAAGAACTTCATTATTTATGTATATAAGCCAAAATAACCTCTACCACTCCTTGTTTGCTTTTATCAGATGCTGGTTTCCAAAGTCATTGGGAGGGACATAATAGGTCTAGATTCTCATATATTTTCTCTCAAAGAGCTGTTCCAGATATTTCATGTTGATTTCCCCTTATGCATAAGCAGTTATACAGTTGACTTGTCTAATGTCTATATTAATTTTGGTACATTTTTAATTAGCAGATAGCTAATTAATGTGGTATAAGGTTATCTTGTTAAATGTTAATTGAATATGTAAACATTCTTTACAAGTTAATATTCAGAGGAAAAAATATGTAATATGCATTTGTTGCCTGTGTCATTCTGAATTAATTACACGACAACCAGATTTATCCCTTCCCAACTTGAGAACCCTCAATAAGTACTCTTTTAAGAATCAATTGATACTTAATTAATATGTGCTGGCTGTCCTATTTAATTTAAATTAGTTTTTCCAACAAGTTACAGCGTTGCTGAAAGACACAGCAGTCCCCCAGTGACACAGAGCATTTTCAGCTGAGAGCACACGAGGGTGCTGTGAGAAAAGGCTTGGGCTGGGCACACAGCCTCCTCCTTCCTTCTCAGCAAAACCAAGAACCGCCCACCCTGAAATCTTTATGGAAGTTGCATGTGCTGTATCTCATTCCGTGGGGTTTCCTATAGCTCCCACCTGCAAAATGTGAATTACCCTGATGATGAGGTCAGGAACTTTCTCCCTGGGTCAGGTGGGGAGCCAGCACCACATTCCTTCACTCCCCTTTTGTGCTCTTCATAACCTGCCCTGATGAGACACACAGAGACTGAGCTCGTTGTTTCAGTGCACTGATATTCCCAGCTAGGGGAACAGCAACACTGAGTCCCCCAGGGGCTGAATTCTGGGATGGATGCATGGCAACAACGTTCACATGTAATTTATTACGGATATGAAATCCTAAACATCAGCAAAAGGCAGAGTTTGCCTTTTCTTTCATCACAGAATGAGGCTGTTGAGTAAGGAAGGTCTCTGCTGCTGCAGTTTAACACATTCTGTGCCCCAGCAGTGGCCACAGGAACCTGAACTGTCTGAACAGCTTTTCTGACACACATCCCCTCTTCTGCAAATGATTGTGGGTTTAATTTGGGGATGGGTAATCTCCAGCGAGCCCTGGGCATTTTATAAATAACAATGAAGTATCACCACACCCGGGGGATGGAAGTGCTGCAGGTGGGTTGGATGAAAGACAGAGGTAAATAAAGCCTCTTGCCCAAAGCCATAATGTGATATAATAGCAGCTCCCAAGAGCTCAGCCTGTCAGCTTCTCCCTGTAAACAGAGATCACACTTCCTCTCTCAGGTAACTGCCCTTCCTGACCCCTCTCTGGACAGGTGATCTGTCATAATAAGAAAAATAAAACCCCTGGAATTCAGATTGGACCTGTAAGTGGGGGCCTGGTCTGGCTCTCTGAGGACAAAACAAAAGATCTCTTTTAGCCTTTTCTGGTATCAGAATGACAAATGGTGAAGATTAAAGGCTCTGATTTTCATAGGTGCTTAGAGCTGAGGCCTTCTGGTAACTTCAGGAGGGGTTTAAAATCCTTAACCTTTCTAAAGCCACGTGTGAAGCTTGCCCAAGGTCACACAGGCTGCCTTCTGCACTGCTGTGGCAGCAGTAAATTTGGACAATTGTCTTGTCTCTCACTTCGCTGCTGTTACTAAATTTTTCTTTAAGGAGGTTTGCCCCATTTGTTGCAGCTGAAAAAGCTGTTCCTACAGCTTGAAGCAGCTGAAAGGATCTGAATGCATTGTATTGTAATCATTAAATACCAGTTTTCTACTGGATATAAGCAGAACACCTATTTTTAGTTAAAAAGCTGCTGTTAGGTTACACAATATCTTTTATGGCTGAAGTAATGCAGCAAGCTGGCACAAACCAAATGGTACTTGACTGTTTGCAAATTGAGCATCAACAGGAACAGCAGGTGGTCACTCAGCTCCAGACTCCCATGTTACAACAATAGCTGCAGTAATAATGCTAAATAAATAGCAGCCAGCAGCCCCCGTGCTTTATCACGGGGGGTTTGAATGCTGAAGACCCACTTTCACAAGTCACCTCAGACAATTATTGCTGCAGCTTTATTTTTATCACCACTTTCTCCATTTTTCTGTGGTTGAAGGTTAGGATTGGTATCCCTCTATCCCTGCAGTCAAAACCTTCAGATCAGATGGATGCTTGCCTGGAGCTCCAAGGTGCCTTCTTATTGTACCTGACTGCTAAACCTAGTTTTGTCTAGAGTACTGTAAACCCTAAAAGTAGGAATACATGGCCTGTTTTAAAACATCTAGGAATTACAGCAAAAATTTCTAAAATAGGCATATATGACAGCAGTATTCTTAGAGCATTTGTCCCAGCTTCACTAAACATTAACTGCCTACTATCTACTATATCTACTACTACTATCTATTGTACCTACTATCTACTTGGCTTCCCTATGTCCACCATTGGCAGAAGAACTGAATAGTCACTCAGTGTGGAGCATGTGATGACACCGTGCCTGAGTAGGTACATGTGAGGAATTCAGATTGCCATGTAACATCCAGGAATTTTAAACTGGAAGCCAGAAGTTAGGCTAAGAAAATCTCTAGGTGTCCAGAAAGGCTGAAAATTTGCAGATATCCATCACTATTGGCCTACCTCCTTCTATTTCTTATTTTTATTTTCAGCAGCAGCAGCATTGTTGTAATTATTATTATTAGATACAGCCAAATTTCTATTTTTTGTCCCCAGTGAAGAGCACTATTGACCACAAGGACTGCAGTGGAAGAAGATGCTTGTCCATACAGAGATGGCCCAGCCTGGCCCCAAAGCAATTTTCACAGCTCACTGTTTGGTACCTAAAATCCTGCTGGGTTTATTTACTATGGGGAGAGTTTGCCTCTCATTCTATGGTGAGGATGACACTGGTGCAGAACGAAAGACCTGAGACAAACTGTACCTTGGATGTAGAAGGAATAAGAAACAGTTGATAAAGGGAAATTCTAAGAGAGTCTTGTGGGTCTGGAAGAAGAAAGTAAAAGCAAGCATTGTAAAAATGAAACCAACAGAGGCTTTATCTCAACAAAGTTTAGTTTCATGTATACAGTATTTAGTATTTATCTTGTGAATAAAAGCCCTCCCAGGAGTGCTACGAGACATACCCAAGAGTAATGCAACACCTAATTATCACTATTAGAAGACAATGAAAGACAACATTAATGCTGAACACATAGAGCAGATACAAAGTTTAATTTTTAATAATTTTCAGTGCATTCCCATGAAATTTCAGATCCCCAGAAGCAAGCAATATACAAATGCAGCTTGCAAGTATTAACAGAGCAGTTCAGCTCTCCCAGGAGCAGTCCAGCCTTCACCCAAATGTTCTAGTTGCCCCAAATTCCAAATTCTATGGCAGGACAAAACCCACTATATTGAAACATTCCAATACTGACTGGACTGTTTGAAACTAGATTTCCCCAATCAACTGAAAATGAGAAGCAGCACAGACCAGGTTACGAGGTTTCTAGTGGTAGCACGAGCAATGTGAGGTGAAGTTCCAGAGGCTGTGCACAGCCACATCCTCTGTGACACACCTGCCACATTTGCACACACCTGTTTGATGTCATGTCAGTGAAAATTGGCTGCTATAAAGCAGGGCAAGCATGGAAAAGGTTTAGCAGCCTCCTTGCATGTAGCTGCCATGGGATTCCAGGTTAGCAGCAGCCCAGGCTGCGAAGGAACAGAGCAACACAGGGAGATTGCTGGGCTTCTCAAAGCACTGCAATTCCCAGAACTGACAACCCCAAAGATCACACAAATACTTACAGTGAAGCATTAAACAGGGCCTTGTCGGCTGAGTGGCATGTCTGTTAAACCTTCTGAAGCAACACAATCAACTGCTGTCAGAAAATTCAGATTCATATTTGTGTCAACACTTGTGCTCTTCGGTGTCAGCTGAGATATCCTCTTCTCTGCTTGTCTCCTGAAATGATTATGGGACCATGGGAGAGCTAAAGCTATTTTTGTGAGCAGCTGATTCTGATGCTGTGAAATGAATCCACTCTGCATTCCTCTGAAATCTGGTGACAGGTGGGAGTCTAATCACAAATGGCTGGCACTTCATGGAGAAGGGGAAGGAGTAGGGACTGTACACAAATGTTTGGGAATGGTTGGGAATGCACACATTTCCCAAAGTGGGCTGGCTTTGGATGGATAGGGTTAGTTTTCTTCACAGTGGCTGGTGGGGGGCTGTGTTTTGGTTCTGCCCTGAAAGCAGAATTGATGCTGTAGAGATGTTTTTGTTACTGCTGAGCAGTGCTTTCACAGCATTGAGGTATTTTCTGCTTCTCACCCCAGCCCTGTGAGGAGGCTGAGGGTGCACAAGGACTTGGGGGCACACAGGATGGCCAGGGATAATTCCAGACCATATTATATGGCATCATGCTGTGTTCAAAGCTGGGGAAGGAGAGGGGGAAGGGGGGACATTCAGGGGGATGCTGTTTGTCCTCCCAAACCTGAGACAGAGCCCTGCTTTCCTGGGATGGCTGAACATCTTCCTGCCCAAAAATGGGGAACGAATTCCTGGTTTTGCTTTGCTTGCACACACGGCTTTTGATTTACCTTCTTTATCTCAACTCATGAGCTTTCTCACTTTCACTCCTCCCTTTCTCTGCCCAGTCCTGCTGCTGGGGCAGTCAGGGAGGGGCAGGGTGGCTCTTTGTTGCTGGCTGGGGTGAAATCACAACACAAATGCACCACAAACTGTGCAAAGGAGATCCCCAGTGCCCAGGTACACCCCCATTCTGGGCTGGGGGCTGCTGCAGGAGGGGGCAGATGTGCTGTGGATGCCCAGTGCCCAGGTACACCCTTGTTCTGGGCTGGGGGCTGCTGCAGGATTGGACAGATGTACTGTGGATGCCCAGTGCCCACGTACACCCCCATTCTGGGCTGGGGGCTGCTGCAGGATTGGACAGATGTGCTGTGGATGCCCAGTGCCCAGGTACACCCTCATTCTGCTCTGGGGCTGCTGCAGGAGCTGGCAGATGTGCTGTTTTGCCCACCCTGGTGCACATACTGTGTTTGGCTCTTGGGCTGGGGATGTCTCCCATGGGTGCAGCACACGCCTGGGCTCCCCTGCTGCTGCTAATGAGGGAAGAGCCCTGCTCCTTGTGCCTGCCTTACTGGCTGTGACAACACAGAAGCTCTTTGAGTGGAATTAAAAGCCCTCCCTGCCCTTAATATGTGTGAGAACAAAATGACTTTCTTCAGCAAGATACTCTCGTTTTGTGAAACTTCAAAGAAAGCTCAAATTCCCTGTTTCTTCAAGAATAACCCAGTTTGAGGAGTATAATATTAATAAATGCATTAGAACTATTTTTAAGTAAGCAAAGACTGGATGATAGTCATCCAAATTAATGAAGGGTATGAACCTAAAATTGATTATGTAAACTGCATTAAATCCCTGCGCAGATTTAATGATTTAAATTCAAATTTAATTTAGATTTAACTCTAACTTGAATTAAAACCACTTTAATTCTGAATGAGAGTGCCCAGAATGGGCTTTAGTATAGGTTAAAAAATCTGCTCTGTGCAAAGATTTTCTTAAACTGCATTATTTTTTCTTAATGCCATTAAGTCAGTAGTCAGCAGATTGAATACAGTGGGCTCTGAAAGAGAGCCTGTGCTTGGAAGTAGAGCATGACTCACCAAAATGCATAAGCAGCCCCCAGCTATAGCTGGGGAGTATAGGAGAAAACTCACATTTTTCAGGCTAATTAAATCCCTAAAGGAGAGCTTAGTCTTGCACTTTTTGAAAGAAGAGGAATTCCTTTCTCTGATGTCCAGAACAGTGGGCTGGGCCTTGGATCTTCCCCTTTTATCCATACCCTGTCCCCTAGGAACAGAGCTGGAAGGGAAAGGGAGTTCCACATTACTGACTCCTGTTACTGGAGTCCATAAAACCCCAAAAAACCCAAAGGAAAACTTGACTGTTGAAGATGGGATGGAAGCTCCACACTTTTCTCACACTTACCTGTGGGTCTCACACGTGTGCACCCCACCTGGGCAGGGCAGGCCCAGGAGGAGCCCTGGCTGGGCACATGGCATGGGCAGCAAAGGGTCAGCAGAGCCCAGCAGGGCAGGGCACAGGAGGCAGAGGGCTCCTGGATCGAGGGGTGAAGCTGAGCTCAGGGGGGAAGGGGGCTATGGGGGTGTGTGTGTTGGCTGTTCTTCCTTTCTCACAATCCTGCTCTGTTTTCACTTGGCAGTAATTTAGATTAATCTTCCCTAAGCCAAGACTTTTTGCCTGTGATGGCAGCTGGGGAGGGATCTCCCTTCTTCATCTTGAGCCATGAACTTTCCCATTGTATTCCCTGTGGAGGAGGGGTGTGGCAGAGGCTGGCCAGGGCCGCTGCTGAGCCTCACCTTGGGCAGGTCAGTACAGGTCTGAGAGATGCTGTGAAAACTGGTGGTGCTTAAACACCCCCACGCCTCACAAAGGCATCATACAGGGCTCTGGTGGTGACCTGGAACATCCTGCTGGGGCAGCTGGAGGGTTGGTTACCCACAGCTGTGTGCCCTGCCTTCCTGCCAGGGTCACTGGTGCCACCCATCACTGCTCCAGCACTTGTCCCCCAGCTGAGTGCAGTCAAAGTGGCAGTGACAACAAGGGGTGGGAAGGGTCTCTGACCTATAAATTCAGTCCTCTTGAGTGGCTGTGGATGGGACAGCTTCCCTTCTTCCATGCAAAGGATTTTGCTGGAAATAGGGCTCGAATTCCTGAGGCCAGAAGAGAGTGCCTTTGCAAGCTGCCTGCCCTGAGCAGCCTGGGTTTCTCTTTAAGAAGGCACACGGTGTGCTCCAGCTTAATGGTACGTGTTAAGCAAGAACATCTGCTTATGAAGAGATAGATATGCTGAAACATTTACTGATGTTTTGCTTCCTCCCCTTGTGTCACCTAAAATCTATCATCTCACTATGGCATCCCTGCACAGTCCTGCTTGCAAATCTAGGGAAGCAGGGCAGTGGTGCACAGCCTTTAGAAAATGATTAGTGGTCTGTCAGGCTTACGTCTAAACATGGGCACTGACTCAGATGTGTTACCTATAAATCTGTTCATCAGCAGCTGAGGAACATATGTGCCTCCTCTTCCTTAAACATAAAAACATTAATTACATTATATTGTACCACGGTAATGGGCAACATAGTGACAGAAGCTTGCCAAAGCTTTAATTTTAACTATAAATCTGGTGGGTCTGGAATGGTGATTCAAGCTGCTTTAAGAGATGAAGATAAAGCTGAAGTCAGTTGTGTAGGAACAAGACTTGGAGGGGGTGGGGATGAAGGCATGGAAAATCAGCATAGACTGGCTGAAATACTTGAAAATGAAGTAGTAAAACTACAATCCTGCCTGGACAAGGGACAGGAGAAAACAAATTGCAATTCACTAACAGATCCTCTTCTGACTTTTTGCAATAGTCGGGGAATAAAAAGTTTCTTCTCTCCTACTGTTGGATCCTGGCTTCCTACTGCTTGGTTTTGCTGTCTCTCTTTTTTTCTTCCCCGGTGTAATCATCTAAGCACAGAGGGAATACTGAACAAGCAGCCCTTGGTGTCCTTTTGCTGGCTGGTTTTTCATTTTAAATAGAGCCGATCAGGAGAAAAGATGAGGCACAGCAGGCAGCTTGCACTGTCCTTTGTGACTGGATAAAAGCAACGAGAAGGAACATCCAGATTATTTATCAACAGGAACAGGAGGAATATGGAAATCTGTGTGTACCATTAAACATGAAAGGCACCAGAATAGGATCTCCCATTGCATTAGGTGCTGTACATCCACGGTGCAAAGGGTTTAGCAGATGGAGCAGTCCTGCTGCTTTGGGGAAGGGAGCTGAAGGCAGCAGCTGGCAGTGCCCTGTGCCCCTGGCTGCCCCATGCCTGCCCCACTGCCTGCCTGTCTTGGGTTGCAGTACAGGCTGTGGCCAGAAATGTGGATTCTGTCACCATCTGTTGAGGCCGGGTGGGGCAGTGACCCTTATCTCTGTGGCACACATTATCTGCTAATGGGCCAGCTTTAAACCAGCTGGGGCAA
>JANRGV010000045.1:4940597-4953892 GCA_024734035.1 Alethe castanea | reverse complement strand
TTTCCCTTTCCCTTTCCCTTTCCCTTTCCCTTTCCCTTTCCCTTTCCCTTTCCCTTTCCCTTTCCCTTTCCCTTTCTCTTATTTCCCATCCCTTCCCTTCCCTGCTGACTTCTCACAGTGTCACTTGGTGGCTCCTGCCACATGGTCTGTGCAGTCATGTCCATGTGGTGTCACTCTCTAGAGGTACATGACAAAAGAGCAGGCTAAAAATGGCTTTTAAAGCAGACCAGTGATGCAGATGAGGATTGAGTAAAGAATTCTCCTGTCAGGTTGAAATCTCACTCATATGAAGCATTTTATATGGGGATCACAAAATATCTTGCAAGATAGATATAGAAAAACATAAAAAGACACGGGAGTTGAAGGGATTTTTTTTTAATATGCACAAAATAGAGCAGTAAATCATGTAGTAAAGGTTTAATTTGACATAGGATGTGCACTGTAGTGCTTAGTCTAGAAAAGTGCTTATATATAGATTTTAAGTATAAGGCTGTGAATAGGCTCAGTGGAGTTAATGTCAGAATTCTGGTGCTGGGGGGATGGATGCACTGAGCATTCTTCAGGAGAAATATTCTCCTTTTCCTTCAGGGCTTGGGCTGCACAAGGCAGGCTCAGCTCAGCTTCCCTGTGCTCTGTATGTGCACATTGACTGCTCTGATGTCCATGTCTCAGTTTTCTGAGTTGCCAACCCAAGCCTCTCAAGCAGTAGCAAAACTTCCTGACATTCTCCAAGGAGTGGCAGAGTATTATAAACCATGTGACATCAGAGTGGGCAGGGTTACCAAGATGCTCTGTTGTGGTCACCATAGAATGAAAAAGGTTAACTGGGTAAAACTTAAAACCAATTATGTTAATTGCTCTTACTGAATGGGGAGAAAAAGTCCTGCTCTTTCCTGCAGCTCTGGCCTAAGCCTTGTTTTTTTGTCCATTAATTTAGATGTGTCTGTAGGGACAGTTCCTCTCACGTTTCCTCCTACAGCTTGTCTTCCTTTTCAGAGTTTGTTCTCCATCTCCACTCAGTAATCAAGTACCAAATATTGAGACAGCATTTTTCAGATTACAGCCTGGACACTTTGGTAGCCTTTTGGCAAAACAATGTATTAACACCCACAGGCTTTGGAGCTCTATTTTCTGGAGTATTTAGTTACTAAAAAAACCTAATCCTTGCCTGCTTATTCTACTTTTGAGAGACACAGTCAACATTTTTCTGCTAAATGGGTTGAATACTTTATAATATTAAAGAATTTGTGCCAGGGTCGACCTTACTGTGACTGGAGTTCCCTTCTTGGTGAAGGTTGAAAGCTTTGTGGGCAGGCACAGATGGGAGAGGTTTATTGCAGGTATGGGAGCCCAGCTGATGAACTGCAGTGCTAGGTGAGGTATTTTATTCAGCATTTAGCTTTGCCTTGCATGTCTGCAGCCTATTAATCCATTCCCAGGAGACCTATTGTAATTTTCCAGACACCTGAAAATTTTCAAGCAGATGTCACTTTAAACAAAACTGAAAAACTTGGAGATGTATCTGCTGACTCTTTCTGGTGTCTGCAAGCAGTAATTTCTACACTAAAGTTGTTCATTCTTAAAGTAAGAGTGGGACAGGCTGCAATATCTGTCTTGCAGCAATATTCTTTACATTTAAAAATGGAAATGTGGAAAAGGGATGCCCTGTTATGTTGGAAAAGGAAAATTTGGGAGTGAGTACTTGGTTTTAATCCTGAAAAGGTCTGGTTTTAATCCTGAAAAGGTCTGGAATGTCAGCTTCAAACTGGGATGTGTCTTGATAGGAGAAACCTTTACATGAGCCTTTCTTTGAGCCTCACTCAAGCAGATAATGAAATTATTTAGAAGATAAATAGGGAAATACACTTAGGAAAACACCAGTGCCAAACTCTTTGCTAAGTGACATTTAAGTAGGGAGCTTGTCAACAGGTGGCTCACACCTGAGGAATTTGAAAACTTTATTGTCATAATATGGTTATAACCTCCCCTTTGCCCAACTCCACACAATGATGTTTGAAACTGGATAATCAGTGTATCCCCCTCCTTTGCAAGCTAATAGATTTCCAGCACACACCCAGTTTTCTGCACCATTTGAGGACAACCACAGAGGGAACAGCACGAGGCTTTTGTTACCTTCATGTATAGGTGACAGATGAGTACACTCATTTTTCCAGTTACCTCCCTTGCAGCGGTTTCTGTGGGAAGGTTCAGGGTGCTGATTGCTCAGTGTGGTGAGAGCTGTTGGAAGGATGAGGTGATGCTGTCCGGCAGCTTTCTTTGTCCTCCTGAACAACATCAGGGCAGATGTGGGAAGGCTGAACAAGAGCACAGCAAACCTGACAGCTCTAGCTCAGCCACCTTCAGACTGTGCCATTAAAGCTGCTCAGAGGGGTGTTCCTTCATGCCTTGTGTCAGAAGAAAAGAGGAGCACAAGTAGAACTCGTTTTCTGTCTCTCCCACTCAACAGTTAACAAAACAAGAATGTGTGTGAAAGCCCGAGCCGCTCCCTGGGTGCCGAGGTGGTGAAGTATTAAAAACTTTGCTGGCTCAGTCAGGTCACTTCATGAGCATCAGAAAATCAGGCAGTGGACTGTGTTACCCATCTGTCAGGAAAGCTATCAAACAGCTTTCAATTAATTATTTTCAGGAGGAATGCAGATTGTCTTCGCCTGGGACAGGGCTCTGCTGGTCAGTCTGTGCTCCATAAAGCAGCGCTGTTCCAGGGCAGTCAGCACAGCTCTGTTAGCCTGTGACAGCTGAAGGTGCAGCCTGTGCTGCTTTTTGCTTAAGCCTTGTACAACAAAATGTTTTAGCACATGATGAGTGTTAGGTTTCTCAGTAGTTCCAGGTAATAATGAGATTCTGCTCGAACTGGGTAACTCTTGGTGTTTGAGTCTTCACCACCAAACTTGCAATTGTTCCAGCCCAACAAGTTGTGCATTTAGTGCCTTTTTCCTCTGAGCCAGAGGAAATGGTCTGCAATAGTTACAGAAATAAAAAAACATGAACATAATAGGTTTAATGTATAAAATCAAACCATGCATCTATGAATATGTGAGGAGACATTGAGAGGAAATACTCATTGCACAGAGCACTGCACGTGCAAGGCAAGCTCATGCAACGCCACCTGATTTATGGCAGGAGCTTCCCAAGACAAGAAGTTTTCAAAGTTCTCTTCCCTTGCACTGTCATTCTCAACCCCTCCCTTGCACACAGGAAGGCCAATTACTGGGAGAGCTCAGAAGTTTCTGTCACAACTATAGCAGTTTCTCAAAACAAGTATCAGCTTAAAAAAGCATAGGAGGTTGAAACAGAAGAAAGCTACAGGGATATAGCTGGAGGGGGAAAAGGGAGGGAACATCAGTTGTCGACTTCCAAAGCAATTGTGGATATGGATTGCATGGAAGGCTTCTCATCAGCAGGGAGTCTGACAGGTCTATCAGGGGAGAGTTCATCTACTTCTGTAATAGTAGTTATTTGAACAACTAGAGATCGATATAGTTTCTAGGGGAGATGCTGCTATTTATTGGGAAATAAGAGAGAAACACTGGTGAAAGTTTCCTCTGTTTCTACAGTAACCACCATCAGGAGGACTGTGCACATGTTTCCTGGCTGGGGTTCATGCCTGGATGGCTGCAGAGCCATGGCAAGCTGTGTGTGTCACTGACAGACCCCATGGCCTTGCCTTGAACTCCTCAGAGCTCAGAGGGTCACACGGTGGGCAGTGGAGGGATGGGTTAGCACCTGGAGGAGGTCACTTGTCAAATAAAATTCAGCTCTGAATTTGCAACCGATGGGATGTTTAGGCAGGAGCCACCCATGGGTGCCCGTGAGTGATTCTGGCAGGGTCTGCTGCTGCCAGGCTCCCTGGGAACAGCCCTGTGTGCAGGAGCAGTGTGCTCTGAGCCCAGCAGGCACCCAGGGCTCAAGGTCAGCAGCTCATCCCTGTGCAGAAATATCCAGGCGGGTGGAGGATGAATCTCCTAGAGCAAGGGAGCCCAGCTCATTCCCTGCATTGTGTGACATCCTGGGTCTGTCACCCCACTGGAAGGGGGATGTGCCAGGCACTGCTGCCCCCCACCTCATCCCACAGGTACCCATCACTTCACAACAACACACTTAGGATGTGGGCACTTCAGGGTCTGATTGAGTCATGATTAGGGAAACAGCAAAGGCTTCTGCAAGATGCATCATCAAAGCCAGGCAGGAACACTTCTACTCTGTTAGCAAACACACCTGCAATATCTTTGTCTTAAATGAGCTATAAAGTTGTCTGCCTCTCCTTCACTGTTTACTTTGTGCTCCTGTTTTCTGCACATGCTGCAATATTTTGCTCCTTAAGAGGTGTGTGTGATAAGCTCATGAATAGCAAATGAGGATTTATGTTTGTGGATTGTGAAATGATATTAACGTGACTATTACTTTTAATCTTTGCTTTTGAATGATGTATTGAGCTGCAGGTAATCCCAGAGGGATATTATTTGAGTCTGAGTATTGAAAATGTCTCCTTCTTTTGTCTTCCCTCCTATTAAGTGCAGAATTGAATGTAGAAAAGTGAAGGAAGTAGGACAAACAAAGGCTTTCTGATTTAATGCCTTATTTTATAGTCTTAGACCCCTACCAGCTGTATCTTCTAAGGGTGTGGAGAGGAGGGAGAGAAAAGATGAGAAATTCTGAAATTTCAACAAGCTACCTTTTTTGAGAGAAATTACAAAAGCCTCTCCATGCTAAACCTTGATCTCCAGTAATGAACACTGAAATTTGCTGTTTCCAAGAAACTTTCATTCACTTAAAATCCAAAATCTTCCTTACTGTTTGGAAAGGAATAAAAGCATTTTCTTTGCAGCTTCTGATTACCAGAACTGGGAGCCGGACTGAATTTTGCAGCTCAACATTTGCAATAATAGTAGACAAAAGCAAAGTGCTTGCAATTCTATTGGAACAAAATTGAATAGACTGTCTCTTCAAATTTACCCTTTTTCAGCTGACTGTGATAGGATGCTATTTCTTGAAGAGGATAGTTGTCTGAAAATGTTCTGCAGGACTGTAAATATGACAGTAAAAATATGATATCTGGGATGGTTTCATGCAAATATACCCCCCTCCCTGCATACATATTTGTAAGAAAACAGAAGATCCTGCTATCTCTTTAAATCTACTGTTCATTTCACAACATCAACAAACGTTGGTTATTATATTTGCATATCAGTAATACTGGTGATAACTTACATTCCTACATTGTTTTTGTACCTCTGATGGTAGAACTGCCTAGACAGTAAAGGAAATTTGGGGACAGAAGGAGAAACACTTGATATTATTTAAATTCACATTTCTCATTCAGACACACTTCTAATAAACATATTTCCATGATATCCATCAAAACTAACTTTGTCCAACCTGCAGGGGTGTTTCAAACTTCTCAGGAATTGTACCTAGGGTTTGCACTGAACCTTCTGTAGGCAGCAGGAGATGTGCCCCAGTGAGCAGGGCTGCTCTGGGGAAGGACAGGAGGAGGTGGCTGCTCTGGGAGAAGGACAGAGATGTCCCCAGGTACTGCTGGTGTCAGCCCCTTGCCTTGCACAGGGTCACACTGCAAAAGCACCAAGCACCGCAGGAAGGCTGGGCACAGACTCCTACCTCCCCTCCTGAGGGATCTTCTGGCAAAACTACTGCAGGTAGCTCAGCCAAAGGTAATGCAGGTTTACAGAAAATGGGGTGAAGAGCCTACAGCACTTGGGTGGGTTTTGTAGTGGGTAGGAATTTAAATGTGGTCCCTGCTATGGGGCTAAGCAGAAATGAAAAATCTGTGTCCAAAGGCTGCCTGGGGAGGAGCAGGTCCCCTTTTAGGGGCAGAGATACTGCAGGTCTGCAGCCCTTATGTACTCACAGCTCAGGCCAGTCAGGGTGGGTAAGGATGAAGGTTAGGTCCCTTTTGTCCTTTCTAACCTTTACTCTCTGAGACATTTTAAATTTCATTGGGAATTCTTACTCTTAAAGCTCTGACAGTACTGTCCTTGAAAGCTGTAGACCTAATTATGAGAGGCTTAGAGGGATGGTGAATAGATCATCTTCGCTTCTTGAGTTAATCTTGATATATAATGCATGGCAAATATTGTCTTGTTTCTTTTAAAAACTGTCAGTGAGAGGAAATTCCAGAGACGGGAAATGCAATCTTTCAAAGGATTAAGAGAGAACTAACTAACATGAACCAGATCATTAGCTTTGTATTTTCTGTTCCACCTTCTGATGCCCATATTTCACTCATGAGGATGAGTTGGAATGACTCCAAAAACTAAGTGGAAATTAATTTCTCAGAGGCTGATCTGAAAGTTAAAATGCATTTCAAAATCACTTGCTTTACAGATCCCATCCATTTGCCCTGAAGAAAGGAAAAAAAATATAATGCTTTATGTAGCAACACAAAGTACAAGTTGAAATGAATTTGGGTGAGGCACTGCCGGAGGCTCGGGGGGAGGCAGCCAGCGAGCCAGGGCTGCTGTGAAATGGCACATCAGCCACTGGGAAGGTGTTTAACAGGCTTGGAAGAGATGCTTAAAGCAGAGGATTTTTAAAGGGAGCTGGGAGGACGATGCAAGGAGGATTGTACACACTGTAATTTCCCCTGAAATTTTAAGATATCAGAATTAGCTTTTTGAGGACATCCTTTATATTATGAAACCTACATTACAGAAAGAATCAGAAAAAAAATCAAAGGTTTGATTTTACTTTCAGCTATTATGTTCTCTAGTACACACCATTTAAGAAGCTATTTTTAAATGGAGGCTAACACTGATAAAATGTTAAAATTGTTTTCTTCCTCTAAAGCATGATTTTTGTGTTACATAAATTGTAATCTTTCTAAAATAGTAAACCTATGGAAGGTTTAATTACTGCAAGATTAATATTTGTTGTGACAAAAACTGCTTTGAAGAAGGTTCCACATAGCTCTTTTTCAACTGGGTTTAACATGAGCAATTTCCATTGCAAACAAAAAAAGAGAGAGGTAATTAATTGAGTGTTCTATTCTATTAGAAGGATTCTCTTCTGAACATATCTGAGCTCCAAATAAACACAGCAGAACTGGCATGAAAGTAGGGCTGTTGTGAGATCTGATTGTAGGGTCAGCCTCAAATAATGTCCCTTATTTTAAGGCTGAGAAATAAAGAGTAAAACACTTGGAGTGCTTTGAGTTATGAATACACTTCAGATCTTTGCTGAACTATGGCATGAGACTAACGATGATAAATATTGTGGAAGTGATTAAAGCACAGTTGCATAGAAATGCATTTGTATTATTAATATTAGGTAATTAAGGTCCTTGCATACTTCCTAGCTATTATTACAGATAGGTAAGAGGAATCACAGTGACATTGATACCTTCATTTCCAGGAGTGCTGGAAACCCTCTCCTGCCACTCTTTTCCATGTGCCATGATTGCATTCAGCATCTGCAGGCAGTCACAGGGCACAGAGCAGTGGCACAAGTCAGCTGGATTAATATCTATCCTGCAGATCAGTTTGGAAGGGATTTCTCTTGGCATAACATAGGGAAGAAAGGATCAAGTACTGCAAATAAGGTATGAATCATTTAATCCTGACACTTTGTACTGTGATTCACATTGCAAGTGAAAGTATGCCTTGGGGTAAATAAAATGCTGACTCTGCAGGAGGAAGTGTCAAAATCAGTGTGGATTTTAATAGCACTGGATGTTAGCACTGACATTTCAGCGTGACTGACTTGGGAGATGAGCTACCCCGTGCCAATCTAACTCAGAAAAATGCCCACTAAATCAGAGCTAAAGACTGAGTGGGAGTGGCTGGTTCCTTCCTGCTCTGGGGAAGCACCAGAGGGCAAGAAGGCAAGCTGGCCAAACTCTCTGGAGAAATTCTTTTCACTAGTGCAGAACTGAGGTTTCCAGAGCTGCTGTGTAAACTTCTTTCATAAGGTTTAACCTAATTTGAAAAATAAAATGCAGCACCCATGACAAATCCCCTTTATTCCACTTTTCAAATGTGTGTTTTCATCCCGTTCAACCTATTTGCACTGAGTTAAAGCAATAATTGCTAACGCTGCTTTTGGTTCAGTGTTATTCTGGACAAATTATGGCAATTATCTAGATCACAAATATATGTAAAACTCTCTGCACTCTCTGTAATTGCCCTTGAAGTTCAAATGCCTTATGTTTAATATGGCCTATCCCATTAAGAATTGTTTCAAGTAAAGTCAATGGCAAAAGTCCCAGTGACCTCGGTGATGAAGGTTCACACCCTCAGATTTGGTTCATTCTAGTTCAGAGGGAGATTTGGTTTTCTTTTAACCCACTAGGTGGTAGCAGTGTACAAATTGTGTCGTGTGAGTTTAGTTTTTTTTTTTTTTTCCCCCCTAGTTCTAATCAGACTTGCTTCAGGACTTTCCTTCAATTCCCAGCCCATCATTTCTTAGTCTTGCACTGAGTTCTTGAGGGGAAAGGAGACAAAAGGTTTTAAACACCCTTCTGAAGGGGTGCCAAAACTTGTCCCATCCTGCAGATGTTTTCTTGTGATGACAGAAGTCACACTATGTTTGAAGGGAACAACTACTGCTGGTCAGAGAATGACATCAACATCTGAGGCTGAGCTTAAACACTTTCATGCAGGCAATATATGCAAAAAGAAGAGCAAGACGTTAAATCTCCATTAGTTCTGTATCCCTTCCACCAGTTTTTACTGAATTCCCTGCAATGTGTCTGGCAATGTGATTAAATTAATGTCCATTATTATTGCAGTCAGTCCTGGGAAAGTCAATGTGCTCAGCAAAGGGTAATCTAGCTGACAATAGGCAAGAGGACTTGGGCTTCCAAACTACTAATCTAGGCAGGGTTCTTGCTGAGTGTAATCCATATTTTTCAGCAGTGGATGTTCAGATTAATGAGAAGCTGTCATTTGAAACAGATGTTGCTGTTTTGTTCACTTTTATCGTGCCTAATACACTGCACATTCTGGGATTAACCTCCTGATCTACATGCTGCTGCTACATGAGCATTAACCATTTCTTGGGAGAGAGGAAGGAAGGACTACAGAAACCTACTGTGCAGTCTTTCTCCAGAAACAAGAAATTGTTTCCAGCCAGCCAGGTATAACCTGTGACATTTCATTTCTCCCACTACCATGCCCTGTCTTTTCAGGGACAATGGCCAGCCCTGAGTGGTGCTCTGAGGGAGCAGATGACACAAACATGCCCCTGAAAGGGCTCCGTCCTGCCAAAGTGTTCCTTAGCATCTCTCCAGAGAGTGTGTGTCCCCTCATCTACCACTGCTCTCCCTTCTCTCACAGTTTGCTCTGCTGCCAGGATTTTCTGGGGGCTGGGGTTTATTACAGGACCAGGTTTACCCAACACTAACTCCAGAGAAGGTGCTGTGCTGTGGTGGATTTCCTCTATTTGGGATCACAGCTTATCCAGCACACAGGGGGCTCCCCTCCAGGGCTGTCTGCTCCTGCCTCTCTGTGTCTGAACAACCTTGGTCAAGCAAGCTGACTGTCCCACCTAGGGCAGCAACCTGGAACTAGATCAGCGTTTTTTAAAAACATGCAGCTCTACTTTTCATCCCTAGTGTTCTACTACAATAGATTGGAGATGGGTGAATGATGGAAATTTGAAGGGGTCTATCAGAGAGACATTTTTAGCCTAAAAACATGTGATGCTAAGTAAGATGAAGATATTTATGTAGTGATAGATAATGGCCAGAAGTAGCAGAGATATGATGAATACAATCCTCCAGTGAGTGGCAAGAACCAACTGCAGTTATCCAATATCTCTGTCTGATCCTAGTGGGATGCAGATAGGAGCCTTATCACTGACTAAAACAGAGTCCTGACTGAATCAGACAGGCTGACACTGGCATCACCTTGCAGAAGTTGCTCTATATAAAGCTTGCAGCAAATGTTATTTTCTGGTAGTACAATGAAATAAATCCAGGGGACATTTGCAGGAGAGCTTTCAGAATTCCTCCAGGCAATGACTGTGGAAGAGACACTGTAATATCAGTACACTCTTGCTTTGTGCAAAGCATGGTGAGACAGGCAGAATTAACACTGATGGGAGAAGGAATGCTCAGGTTTCATCAAGATGTTTAAATATTTGATGTCATTTTGCCAATTTGAGTGGCTGAGTGGCAGGACTATACTGCGTTTTGTATGTCATTTTTGGCAGCAAATGAGATACTGAATTTTAAAACGCTTATGACAAACAGTCATTGTAAATAGATGTCATATCTTAATGAACTGTCCATTTTCTAAGTCTTTGTATAATACCTTGGGTCATATGAAACTTTAATAGTCAGGGACACAAAATAATCCTAAAATATATGATAGAGATGATGGTAAAACAAGACAGACAAAATCAGATTTCCATTTTCTTTTGGTCCTTATTATTTCATAATTGCTAACAAAACTTTCAGAATAAAGGTCTCAATCTAAAACTTCACCAAGGAAATGATTCACACCTGGAAAGCAGCAAAACAAAATATTCCAGTTCATGTTGCAAATGTGAATGAGAGGAAAGCAGGCTATATGCTGATTCTGTGTCATCCTAATCCTACAGCTATCACTTAGGAATTAATAAAACATACAAGGCTCTCTTGCAGCTCCATCCCTGCCGGCTGCTGCTCTGGTGATACATTGCAATAATATGCCAGTGATAATATTCCAGTAATAAATGATGGCAATATCCCATCAGATCCTCATCACTCCAGTGATGCACTGTGGCTATACATCAGCAGGCAATGGAGTTTAGGCATTAGTGGAAGAGGCAAATTTTGTTGTACATCCTCTGAACACGGGGTTTGACATAATGCAGCACATGCATATGGAATGGAGCAGGGACTTCATATGGAATGTGTACTGCAGAAATGGGCCCCTCTTACTCATTGAATACTTAAAATATAAAGGGAATGTGAGTGTGCAAACCATCACAGAATAGGATCACAGGATCATTTAGGCTGGAGAAGGCTCCTAAGACCATGGAGTGATGAACTGCTTGGGAATCAGCGCTCCAGGTTTTCAGCATCCTGCACTGCCATGTGAGCGTGTTGGGTGTTGTAGTATTAATATAGCAAAATGATGTGCAGGGTCCTGGCATGATGGGTCAGGGTCAGGAGGTTTTCAATTTAATTTGTGACTGCTTCTCAGCTTGTTCCTAAGTCAGTGACTACTGCCAGAGGGCTTGTAAACTATTTTGGGAGTGCCAACCAACTCTTCTGCAATAATGATATGTTATTCCACCTGATATGCATGCAGATGGACAAGTAATTGGAGGGAAAAATTAGAGATATTTCTCATCCCTAATTATTCTTTATTTCTTTTATTTGGCAGCTGTCTTCGCAGGAAGCTTATACAGATGCAAGTCATCACAGCAGTGACATTTTCTCTGGAGCATTCTCAGATGACATAATTCATAGAAAACTCTCCAGTGAGATTCCCTGAAGAACTGATGCATCTCAGCTCCCAAACAGTGATGTGAGTTTGGGAAGTCATGCTGAATCACCTGCCTATGAGCAGGTTTAAGCAGAAGGGAAGATTTTACTTTGGAAGCCAAAGCAGCAATGCCAAGAGGGTTAAGGGAAGAGACTCCCTTTTGGTTAGCAAAGTGCAGTTTCAGATGTTCAGTTTTGATGACAACAGACCAGAGAATTAAGCTATGCCCTTTTTTAGCCTTTCTGATACTGAATTTCTCCAGAGGAATTCAGTACCAGCCAGCTCTGTGATCAATAAGTATGCTATTGATGGAAAGTGAGGGAAGGACTTAGGGAATCATTAAAGGTCAGCTGATTTGTCCCTAAAGCTCATATGCTCAGCATCTGTTTACCTCTCAGGAGTCACAGACTGAGGCAGTGAAATGCACCCGGGAAAGAGACTGGGTTTTGTATGGCTGGCTGAAATTTGTATCTCCTAGCACTGAAGAATATTAATTTCTAGGGGCTGGTCATGAGGAATCAAATTAATCACTTCTGCTTCCACTGTTCTTTGATGCAAAGCAAGTAACATTGTTCTATTTGAGTTCAAATAAAAAACCCAAGCCAAGTAAAGCATCACTCACAAAACTTGGAGAACTACAGTTTCATCACCCAAAATGCTGCTACTGTAAATCTGGTTCAGCTACAAAGATTGCAGCTTTTAGTACATTATAAATAAACTTTTCAGGATACTGTTGCAAGAGTCAATGCCACATGCTGTAAAAAAAGCAATTAGAAGAAAAGGAAGTGAGGAGAGGTGAGGATCTCCAAGTGGAATATACATGTTGTAACCCTGCAGAGCATCTAGAGGGGCAAACTGCAGGTCCTGCTGGGCTTGGAACATTTTGTCTGCTTTATTACCTTCCAGGAGTGATAGTGGAACCTGAGCCTGAGATGGGAAAAATTTCCACCTCTAATGTAAAGATTGCTAGTTATGAAAACTATCACAACCTTCATCGAATTGTTCCTCTACTTAGGAAGCATCACTGTTAGCAACCTGAAATACATGTCTAGGACATAGAAAATTTAGGTTGCCTAAGTTGAAGCAATTTTGGTTCTACCACAGATTTCCTTGTTCAGCAGAGGTTTCTCCTTTCTGGTGGCTTTTACCTTTCTAGTTATTTACTCTACAGCCAAGTTATTTTGTGCCTTTCTATTCTCTTTGACCTTTAGTACACCTATTGATTTATTTTCTTTTAAACTTCCCAAGTCCGTAGTTTTATTCTGTCAGCTGTATAGCAATGTTTTCCTGAAGCCTTGGTGTATTTAGTAAATGGTCTTCCTAAGTGAACTAGGCTAATAATCTCTCTAAGATTACCTTGAGCAGATATATTTTCCATCCTTGATCAGCATTAACAGTAGCGTGCACCTTCCAGTCTCTGTTAATTGAATTAAATATGAGCTTTTCCTTTGTTGTCCCATACTGAACTCAGCCTGTCAGGCTCGGTTGTCTCACTCACCTTGCCTGTACTTTTTAATGAACTAACAAGGAACTAGCATTTTTAAAGGTTTCTGGAATTCTCTCCTGTCCATGAGTTACTGAAAAATGAACATTACCTGCCAAAAAAAGCTTCTTAGCCAGCTGTGTTAAAATTTCTCAATGCAAATTACCCAGAACTTCTGATTTAAGTATGTCTAACTACAGTAGCTGTTGATTAATATCCTCTTTAGTTACAGTAGGAATAGAAAGTATATTACCATCATCATCTAACAAATACTTCATCCTTTCCTCCAAACACAGAATAGACATCTTTATTGATTTTGGGCTTTTTTTTTGTTTTTTTTTTTTTTTTTTTTTTTCATTTTT
>JANRGV010000045.1:4907757-4934960 GCA_024734035.1 Alethe castanea | reverse complement strand
AGATCCAAGCTGGAGCTGAGGAAGCCAACAACCTGGGAAAAACCTGAGCTGGATTTTTCCACAAGCCTTCAGCAGTGCCCACAGGAGAGGAGAAACCCAGAAGAGGCAGGCGGCACAGCAGCAGTAACATGATGTATGAGCACTCTGCTCGTTTGCACAAGGCAGCAGTGGAACACTAACTTGTTTCCATGGCAACCCAAAAAAGAATTACGGCTTTAAAACTGACTGAATGGTAGCCCCATGAAAAAGTAAAGGGCAGACCATATCTTTCTAAAATATAATTTAGTACTAAGTCACCTGAACAGTATTAGCTAAAAGGATTTCAGCACTAGGCTTGGGAAGTGACCCATTTGGGATATGGAGTGTTAGGTTTTCCTAATGGTGTGCCTGAGATCTGAAGGGCCCGGTGGACATACCCTGGCATACACCATAAAAGAAGAGGAAAATACCTTTATGCCTGAAATCTCTTACCAGAAAAACAAGAAATTATAGAGGTGAAGGGGAGTGGAATAACCTGATATAAAACTGGCACTTTTGTAAAGACATGGAGACACGTGTATTGAGTGCCTGGTATGAAAATACATGGGGATGGAAGGAGAAATGTGAAAATTAAATAATCCCTCGGGTGAGTAGGGGGAAGATTCTATATTTGGACTGGAGACATGTCCAGTTAGACAAGGAGGCCAGAATCTGCCTCTAGCACAATGCATTATCCTGCCCTCAGAACACAACTCAAATCTAATCCTGAAGTCCCTAAACATTTCACAAAGTTTTTTGACAGAAAAAAACTCCCATTAACTTCAGCCGGAGTTGAGAAAAATGTCCAGGATTTGGTCATTTCTGTGAAATCAGGGCAGGGGAGAGGGGAAGGGAGAAGCAATTTACACAGGCAAGATGATATTTTTTACACAACAATAGTTAAAAGAAATAATAAAATTTATTATGGTTATAAAATTACGGAAAGCAGGAATCTAAATTTATTGTCAGACAATTTTCCCTGCAAACAAATAAAAACTAGATCCCAGCAAAGTCCCATGTACATCAGTCACAGGGAGCACTAACCAACATTTGGAAAGTGTGGTTGGGAACAATGCAGAGAGGCAGATCTGGAGCTCTCACAGACTGACAACAAACTGTTCAGGGCTTGGTCACTTAAAACTCATTGCAAATTACAGAAATCAGTATTTTACCAAGAAATATGGCCAATAGAGTATTGAGAACAGTGTCATGTCATGAAAATAGACTTTCTCTCAGGAGTGGGGGCCATTCAGCTCCTCCCAAGCCAAACATGACTGTGGGAGTTGTGCTGAAATCTGGGTGCCCCTGCTCTCTCTCAGTGGTTTACAAAAAGCAGCTGTCTGTAAAAACTCATTAAAAAGTCTTGTTCAAAAAATAAGTACAAGAATTGACCTCAGTTTCTAGAAATGGCCACAAGAAGGAATTATTTCTGTGTTTGGGTAAATGAGACCTTCGATCCACAGCCCTTTTTTCCTTTTTCCCAGCAGAAACCTGCAAAAATCCATTGCTTTGAGCCTTAACACCACCAGTGTCCTGATTCTCAAGAATGATCAACACTGTTAATCCCTTAGGCTGGGGTTTTCAAAATAATCTCATAAGAAAAACCTCAGTGAAAGAAAAAAGCACTCTTGGCACTCTGGCCATCCCTGTCTGTGGGGCCCAGCAGGGGAGATGCCCAGGCTGGAGCTGAGTCCCCAGAGCTGGATACCTTTGCCCTCTTCTGGGAACACCCTCCTAAAACATCCTATTAAGGTATAGGTTGAAACAAATCACGAGTGTGTTTAATAACGTATAAAACAGCTTAGTAAAATTGTCATGAAAATTTAAAAGCTTGGGCAAAAACCCTACACCTCTGCCATTTATACTGATGACAATGATAATGAAAAAAATAATGATGTTTTAACTCACCCATCAAAAAAATTTATTCACCCTGAGAGAGTAGAAATGTGCAAAGCTGGTGGAAAGATATACTTACCTTGAATTTATAAACTGCTCCTCAGATAAAGAAATACAGGATGAGGAGTTGCCTCATCTGCATTCATTCATTCACCCTCGGCCATTTTTTCAGCCAAGTGGATGCAAATTCTTTGAAGCCATTAGAGCTGATAAGAGAGAAGCCATAAACCTGAGCCTGTTGTCACTGGCCAAACATCCAGGGCAGTGGTGATTCCCTGAGCACCCCAAGTGCCAGGGACACCCCCACCCACTGCAGCCCACCCTGTGCTCAAAGTGGGAGGGAAAGGGCCAGGAGCAGAGGTAAGAAATATTTCCTGGTGGGAGTGGGATGGCCTGCCTTACAGAAGTCTGGTTAACAATCTTTCTGCTTAATATAAGATGAACAATCTTTCCTTACTTCAGTAGCTATATGGCAGATGAAATAGTAGAAATTAGATGACAATTACTAATCTGAGAAGGCAATTCCAATGCACACGTTTCTTGCTGGTTGATCTCCAGAGAAGTTTCATATCCTGAACTAGAGGTTTGCCGTCAGCTGGGTATAAAACATATAAAAAACCCAACCGAACAAAAAAAGAGATTATTTACCCTTGAATTCACATGTTGAAAGATCCTGAAGGAACAAAAGGCAGCAGGGGAATCGAACAATAAGGGTTGTGGTGAGGAGATCAATTTCGCAAGGAAGATGTTTCTATTTTGGACTTGTTTCATATCACAGGAGAGGCCCAAGCTGGTCAGCCTGCCTGGACACAGCAGAGCAGAAGTGATACTTGAGCAGCCCGTAAAGAAGAAAGCTTGGCTGGATAGGGCACTTCTCTCTTATAGGGCAAAGCATGGGCATTTGCAATCAAAGCACACACATGGGCATTCAGCCTGAGATTTACTGAAGACAGAGGTGTAATGAAAAAAGGAGAGAGCACACTCTGAGCTGTGTGGGGCATTGTTTTGTGGACAGTAACAACTTAAGGAAATGGAGGCATGACTGAGGACTTTTGGGAAGGTTGCTGTGTTACTAGACATATTTCTCCAAGTGTTTATGTCTGCCCCTTCCTAACTGCAGATAAAGGAAAATGAAACTGTTCTTCTATGACCTTGTCTGGCATTAGCCCCTGACCTCACCTGGGTACCAGGAGTATGCTCCAATGTAAACAGACACACATATTTAGCATTCAGCCACATCAGGTCTAAATTCCAGCCTTTTATCCCTGTGGTATGGTGAACTCAGGCAATTTGCCACTGCAAAGAATGAGAATCCCACCAGCAAATTGCTCCTCGCAGTGCCCAGCAGCAGACCTTGTAAATGGCTATGATTGAATTTATTCTAAATTAATTCAGAAGCGTGGGGGATTTTAAGACAGAAGAGCTGATCACCGTGCAGTTAATTGGGCCTGCCCTCTCAGCCCCATGCCCTGCCAGTCCAGCTAAGCAGCTGTCCCAGAAAAGGCAGCGAGGACGCCAAGGAGGCCAGCAAAAAGCCCTGACAAGAATTTAAATGAAACAAAATTGCCAAACTCTTTGCTCCTTTGCCTTCATTGGGCTTAGGTCTGCAGAGAGCTTGAACCAAATGCCAAACACAAACAGAAGACCAAGCCCAATTTGTGTGGCATTTCCACTTTGCCATCTGGGGATGCTCCTGCCCTGGGCTCCCTGGGAAGCAGCCTGCAGGTGTCTGCTCTTACCTCTGCTGTGGTTCTCACAAAAGCAGGGCTTTGGAGTCCATTTGCCCTGCTAGGAATGGGGTCTGAACAGAGCAAACGATCCTCAGCATTCTCCTCTCCCTGCTCGGTGCCTCCTGGCTGCTCCCACTCTGCAAGCCGGGGGCTGCTGGGTGCTGGGAAAGAGATCCCTAACCACAAATAACTCCTGAAAATCCCACCTAAGTGCTGGGGTGTGACAGATGGAGCAGCACTGAGGTGTGCACAGCAGGAACAGGCATTTGGGAATGCTGGCTGTCAGACACAAGTGCTGGGGAGGGGAGCTCTGCCAGCCCCCAGGGGCAGGGGTGCTTTATGTGCTCTGCACTCCTGGATGAGGCTCCGGTAACGACCTGCCCAGTGGAGCCTTTAAAACAAATTATGGATGATAAAGCAAGAATCCAAGGTAAATTTTCAGAGCTGATGAGTGAAAAACAGCTCACATCTTTATGTGCCGGCTGAGCACATTTAGGGGAGAGCCACTGGGGTGCAATAAGCATGATTCCACACTATGTCACTTTTAAGAGTAAAACTTCATAATCCTTGGCAACTTCTGCATCCTAAAGAGCAGGGTTTGAAAAGTTGCTACACACTGAAACGCTTCCTTCCTCCAGGAGGCCATTTCTGCTCAGGTAACTCCTCCCTTGGGGGCTTTGGGTGAGACACACTCACCTGTGTGTGAGGACAGCGAGAGCTGGGGCTGGGTGAGCAGTGTGAGGGGCTGCATGGAGCTGGGCCATGGACCAGCAGGTGCCTGGCAGGGCTACCACCCCCCCTCTGGGCTCCCTGGCCCTGGGGGCACCAGAAATGCAGCCCCTGCATGAGCCATGCTCATGTGGCTCTCTGCTTCTGGTTCCTCAGGCGTGGCATTCACAGGCACTAGGATCAATTAAATATTCTAGAACTCTTAATTTTTAGGCAGCAGCTCATCCTACACTAATTAGTGCAAATGGGGAGGTGGGGAGAGGGTGGGGAAAGCAGAGTTTAAACACTACAGTGACAGATGCATTTTATAGGATCTAATGATTCATTCTGAGACACAATCATCTTTTCTAAATACTATTACCAGCTACTGTTCAGGGACTGCCTGTTTTCAGGGCTGTGCCCATCACAGGACAAATCCAAACACGACTGGAGATGCTACAAAGACTTTAAATGCCTTTGATGTGGGACATAGCTGACATGTGGAGAAACAAATTTAATTAAATTCTCTGTTACATAGAATATATATGAATACAGGTACATAAAATATTCTGTGAGGTGACTGAGCTGTTGCCACTGCTGAAGATTCGGCTTAAAAAAAGGAGCAAGGTTTACAAATAACCCTTCATGTTTTTGGATGCCCTGTCCATCCTGTGAGATGTCCCAGCAGCTAGTGTGTCACAGTGTGCTGAAACCCATCTCTCGCACACCAGGACACCATTATAGAGACTTTTCAGACATGAACTCGGCCAAAACCATTGAATTATTTTTGAATATTTTAAACATACTGGAGAAATTTATTATTTTCATACCCATGTTTCACATGTGGTTTCTGTAGACTCTAGTGAAGCGCTCTTTAGGGAACAAAATCCAGAATCCTCAGAATAGAGCTGCTCTGTAACATCTCTTGATCAAACAGAGTTTTCAGCTCAGGAATCCAGTTCTTCTTCAGCTCAGCTATCATTTTACTTTCTCTGCCTTGCCAGCATTCTGGAGGTGTTTTGTGTGCAATAAGAAACAGAACACAATCAAGTCTGTTTCTCCAATTTACTGTACAAGTGATATCTCACCCTTTGGGTATCTCAAACACTACTAGGGTTTATCTGAGTCCTTCAAAATCCAGATAGATAATTTAGCCAGCACTTAAATTTAAGTGACAGAAAGTTCATCTCTTTCATTACATTCTTTATTAACAGGCATTCTTAGATGGCATCAGACCCCAAGTCCCCTTAGTCCAGCTTGTTGTCTGCTGGAATAGTAAGCAAGAGGTGAGCAGAAAAGAACGTAGGAGCCAGAGACCATGGGTATAATGTGTCACCACATAATTCTCCTCATAATTTCCAATAAAAAAACAGACTCAAGCCAGCTCTAAGGAAAGCTGCTAATCCACAGCTACAAACCATCACACCACAAAAACAAGCATCCTCCCAAGGTGGAAATTCCACATCCAGAGCCTGCCTTGTTTGCCGGTGGCAGCTGTGCCCAAAACAACCTTTGGCAAATGCAATGTAACACACTTGAGCTGGTCTTTCCTCCAGTTTCCTCTGCAGTGATAATTAATGAATGTGACAAGCAGCAGACGCTCTCCCTTTGCATCGTCTCTGAGTGATTTGCCACACAGAGGGCACATCACCGCCTGAACACCTCGCCTACCACTGTGGTGAATATTTATACAGATTTGTCACCATGAGCTAGCATGATGTTGCAGTAATCATTAATCTGCTATCTAGTGTTTAATTGCTCTTATCTGCTGCTGCAGAGAAAAAGAGCAGTTCATTAGGCAGAAGCAGTTCACTGGCAGCATCCCTGCTCTCGCTCTGGCCTGGAGCTGGAGGGTGCCAAACCCCACTCCCTCCCTTCTGAGGCCATAGGGATCTGAGGATCACTTGTGCTGGAAATCTGCTGGGTTTTGGGGTGTCTGTGGCCTCCCCCAGGCTGGGGTGGGGCTGGACAGACCGTGGGCAGCAGGGCTCAGGCAGGTGTAATACTGACCATACACCTCCCCTGCACTCTGGCCAAGCCTCTGCTCCAGCCCAGCCTTGATTTTATCCCACCCTGCCCAGCCTTGCCTTTATCCCACCCTGCCCAGCCTTGCCTTTGCCCCAGCCTGTCCAGCCTTGCCTTTATCCCACCCTGTCCAGCCTTGCTTTTATCCCACCCTGCCCAGCCTTGCTTTTATCCCACCCAGACCAGCCTTGCCTTTACCCCAGCCTCCTCAGCCCTGCCCTTATCCCAGCCTGCCCAGCCTCATCCCCCATGCCCCTCAGCCCTGGTTTCCCCCTCAGCCTCGTGATGCTTCACCCTGACCCCTGAGGACCTGGCTCATGGCAAAACCCAAACCACAAGTGGCTACTGAACAAGACTGGCTGCCAGCTCCCGCTCCTCACGCTAAGAATGTGAAGTGTGTGCCTGCCAAAAATAACACCACCATCTACACTGGTACAGCTTAGCCATCAGACAGGAAAAACCCAGCAGCTTCCCAGCAAGAGGTGTGGATACAGCTCTTCTGGAACAGGAGGAGCAGAGAAATGTGATATCTACATAACCGAGTTTTCTCTGCTGCGTGCTCCAAATGACACCTTTTGCTCAGAGGCCCTCAGGCACAAAGAATCAGGGTGGCTGGGATGTATAAAATAATATGTTTAGTTTTGGGGTAATAATATGTCTTTCAAATGAGAATGGTCTATTGCTGCAAGCTTCAAAGAAGCAGCCAGTGCACTTTTTAAAGCCCAAATATGCTTTTTATGATGCAAAGGATAAATCTGTCAGTAAAGATACTCGTAAGTCAAGTAAATACAGCTGTTCTCTTATGTGAGGAGCTAGATATTACTTTTGTGGGGAAAATTGTGCCATTTCTTAATAGTGAGCAAAGAAAGAGGGAAAAAAAGGGAGGTAAAAATGTGGGGAGATTTTTTACAATGTGGAGCAGTGAGCTGCAGCCAGAGGTAGAGTGGCCAGGGATGGGCTCTGGCAGCAGCACTTCAGCATTTGGGTGAGTGGTGGGGGAAGAGGCTGTGCAAGCTGCCATCCCCTAAAACACAGAATATTTGCTCCATATGAACATCAGCTGGTCTTTCAGACCAACTCCTCTGCAAGTTGCTAATTCCTTAGGTCTGTGGCAAACATGAAAACACAGGTATGGTATGAAATTCACCTGTAAGGGACAATTTAACACTGGCTTAGCTAAATAATATTTCAACAGTAGCTGTGAAGACATAGCTATGGTATGGTAATTTCCAAAGCTGAGAAGAAAGGAGAGGAAAGAGACTAACATTCAGGCTCTGGAGCTGGGAATAAGCAGCCAGAAAGGGTTCATGCTGCCAGCAGCACAGGAGCCTGTGCTGGAGCAGGTGTGTGGTGGAGCACCAGGCACTCCCATGGTGGCAGCACTTTGTACATGGGCATTCAGCTGCCCACAGGCACAACTCAGTATGATCCATCACAGAATGGGAGCTGGCAGGAGCTAGGCAAAGCTGGCATGCACATGCCTGTGTGACTCTGGAAGTCTCATGTGCTTTGTAGTTCTGACAATGAGAAATCAATACTGATATTTTTATGAAGGTATTATTTTGTAATTCCAAGTCCCAAATGGGACTCTTGCAATATTATGGATGAGAAATAGAAAACTCCCAAAAATCATCTTAGAGGGACTGAACCCTGTTGTTCCAAGTGGAGAGATGTACAAAAAGCCATACAAAAAACCCTTCCTGTTCAATACCAGACTGCAAGATCAGCAATAAAAGTGCAGGATCAAAGGTCTGTCTAGCTCAGCATGCTGCTGCTGACAGGGGCTGATAAGAGATGCTGATAAGTGATGCAAGGGCAGGATGGTCCTGAGCAGTCCCCAACCTAGACAGTGCTCTACTTCCCCTGTCAGTGTTTCAGCATTTTGTGAGCCAGCAGCTGCCTTCAGCCCACAGTACACAACAGTACCTGTACCTTTCATGCCTGTTTAAATTCCATCTGGGCCCACAAACAAATGGCAGCCTCAGGGGAGGGCTCCCACTCTTTGGTTGTGTGCTACACCTAATGAGATGTGTAGAAGGAAACTGAGATGCAGTTTCTGCTCTAAGCTGTACCAAAGGCCTGGTGAGCAAGTGCTCTGCATTCCCAGTGATTAGTGCTTCTGCTGGGCCTGGAGTCCAGCTGGACCCTCCCAACAGACCCCGGGAGAACAGGTCAGCGTGCTGGGCTGGGCACTGCTGGCTGCCCCTGCCTGCCCAACTGCTCTCATCACCCCCTGGGTGAGCCAGCAGAGAAAACAACATGGAAAACTTATGGGCTGAGACAAAAAAAAGGAGATCTCTTACCAATTTCATGGGAAAAACAAATTTGACTTGGGGAAAATGAACAGAATTGATTGCCAGTCAAAATAGGGTTGGACAGTGAGAACCAAAGACATCAACCCCTCTTCCCAGTGCTCCCTAAACTGGGGCAGCAGGCAGGACACACTCAGTCCCCCTGCTTCCAGAGCCTCTGATTTACTGATGCTTCAAAAGGAAAAGAGGAGACGAGGACAAGTCACTTCCATCAGGAAGCAATTCAGTTTGTGTGGTTCTGAATTGTGTCTGCAACAAAGAAATCTCATCACAAGGCATCTTTAAGCACAGTGAGCAACAGAGGTGATGGAGAAATAATGAAACTCAAACTGATCTACTGCAACTTTTTCAAGCATGCTGTGTTAGGGAGAAGCCCAGGCAAGAAATTGTAATAATTTTGAAATCTGAAATTGAGCTATCTTACAAGTATTTCCTGGTTACACTTCTTGTCAGCAAACAAATTGTAGTTAAAATCTCCAATTCCATTCCCTAAATTTGCTCAGTGGTCTTTCAACTGAACAAATTTGAGCTGGGTTGTACCTCCTGTCTGAGGCTTCCACCCAAAGATGATAGTTTCTGAAGAGCTTCAGAAAAAAATGAGGATAGCAGCTTTTGAGTTATGTGAGGGAACAGAAAGAATATGCTTTTCCCATATGTTGTGATTGAAATGTTGCATTTGCATAAGCCAAAACCAGCTGTAGCTATAAAATTTTTAACTTAGCTTGATTTATTGCCCTTCTTGAGGAAGGAGAAACAAAAGATATCTCAAGGATGATCCGTTCGATGGATTTTGAGTTAAGACATGAATGGTTACGTCTGCCATATGTGCAACTGCAGTATTTTCTAGTGGGGTTTTCTCAAAGCTCTTCAACAAGGAGGTTTTAGCCTGCATGGCACACACAGATCCAGGACTTCTAGATGAAGATGACAGCCTTAAAGGATACTCAGCACTAGTCTGCTCTAGAAATAATATTATTGCCTACAATTGTTTATTTATCAGTAATGTTTAAGTGCTACACAGTTTGGTTTCAGGTTAAAATGCCACTGAAATGGACCTAAGAGTATCAGTATGTCACATACTCTGCCCTGAAGATCTCGAGTTGTTAAAAGCAGATACATGCAGGGATGTGCCAAATAAGGCAGGAATGGGAAACATAAGCAGGGAACACCTGAATGACACCATTTCCTACAAACAGGAACCATTTCATAATTTCTGTGAAAAGAGCATACTTTGCTCTCAGATTTTTTTGCATTGGGTCTTGATTTTTAGTTCCTTCTACCCTAAGAAGAAAAGTCTTCCATTTTTCATCTTAGATGCACCTTGGAACTGGTACTCCTTTCCCCTCCGAATGTACTGCCAGAGGAATCACCCTGCACATAAGAGATTCTGTCTTGTTCCTCTCTCCCTGGCATTGCAGTGAGATAGGAAATAAAGCTTTACTGCACAGCAGCGGAAATGAGGTCCTGGTGAAGCAGGACACAAAAGTTTCCAAAAATTTCCATTTTGGTGGGTGAGCAAATCACACAGAAATGGCTGAGTCATTTTACTCGTCTCTGTGGAGTGCTTTGAGTTCCACAAGGAGACAGGTTCATTACTGCAACATATGCATTTGTTTACCTGTGCACTGAAAAGTTTGCATAACGTTTTTCAGCTCTACCACTTGGTCTAAAGAAAGATCTCATCCCTGCCTACACACACTGTCCCACCTGTGGGCTTTAGGGGCTGCAGCAAGGTGCCAGTTTGTTATCAGTAGGAGTCAAAGGTGGGCATTGGGATAATGCTGAAAGTAGGGGTTAAAGAATGATACAGTCCTTGTCAGCAGGAAGATTGCAGAATCACAACCTGAGCAGTTTCAGAGAGGGAAGCAGCCCACAACATGGCTGTTAAAGACAATATTAGATTAATGAATGAAGCCACACCGAGCTCCCGTGGCAGAAATGTGGTGCACTTGTCCTTGCCGCGTGTCAGGCTCTGACAGCCCTTGTCACCTTCTTGCCTCAAAGACTGCAAATAAACTCTTGCTGAGGTTTGGAAAGCAGCTGGGGTCTGTGTGAGAGCCTCTGGCTGCCCTCACTGCAGTGCCCAGGGCACACAAGGCACACATGGCTGGTCCTGGGACTGCAGCGAGTGCAACTCCATCCCCTTGGCTTTCTGTTCCCCACCCCGTGCTCTGCAGGTTTTGCTTTTGCTGGCAAAAGTTGTTTTCTCAGTGTCAAAAAATGAGCCAAAGTCTGCAGTGTAAAATGATTTTTTTTCACCTCTCTCACCTTTCCGTGGCAATTGGCAGGATTTGCAGGTTTCACATTACGTGTCAAGCTGCTTCCAGAGGCTCCAAACTCCCAGACTCTTAAAAATCAATGAGCTAGACACAGTGAAAGCTCAGGAATTTCTTGCTTCATCACGTACCACACAGTATATAATGGTTTTTAAAAGAAACAAGTCAACATAGGTATACACCAACCTACCCAGAATTACTGCTTCTCTACATTTTGGAGGGCTGAAATTCTGGGGAACTTGACAATGTGTCTGACTGCATTAAGGCCAGATCTCATCAACATGGAGGTTATCAAGTAGGAGCTGTATGTGGGGAAGAGGTAGTAAACATACTCCTAGTTTTGTAGCTTTCCTCAACATTTTGGGTCTGTGACTTGAGTGGAAATAAGGGAATGTGAGAGGAATAAGATACCAGCATTGCTTTGTCAGCATAGACGACCCACTTGTGCTGGTGAAGAGTTCTGGTGACCATCATGGTAGCAGTGGGACCAGGGGGGTAAAAAACTGAAACTGATGAAATAAAATAAATAAGCAACGATTTATAGAAATAATACAAATATATAAAAAAAGTAATAAAAACTAAAAAAATAATTTTGATAACCTGTGAAATAGAGTAGAGTCTACTCTGTTCAAAATCTTAGGTAGATTTCAAACATGAGCTTCATCATGAAGAAAAAGAAATTAGATTATTTGGGAGCACTGAGCTGGTCAAACCAAGATCTCCAGGGATCTGGGGTGAGCAAGGGGGCAGGTCCCCCCTGCCTGGAGACCACCCTCCCTCTGTACCCACTGGAGAAGGAACTGGGGCATTCCTGCCTACCTTTCTCTTCTGATACACTGGGAAGGGACAGGACAATCAGTGTGCAAGTGATTTGAAAAAAAACCCGAATGGCAGGCAGAAAAATGCTTATTCATCCTCCTGAAAAAAGAAAATCCCAGAAATCTCTTTCAACAAAATCTGTTTTTCTCTTGGTGGAGTAATGAATCACTGTTTATTTACATATGGAAAGTAGTACCTTACAGTCAATGGATGGAAGTGAGGACTAATTTGAAAGTGTCACTTTGTGAAGGGCACTGGTAGCATTTGTGAAACATTCCAGTTTTTGACCATCTGGCAATGTTGAGGGCTAAGCTAATGCATAAACCTTGAGAGACCCCATTTGTAGCAGGAACTGCTTTAGACTTCAAATTTTAATGGAGTGAGATCTCAAATCAATGCCACCCTAATAACGCAGAATGGATTTGGGCCAGGACACAGCGCTGTTTATACTGGCTTTCTCTGAAAGGCCAGAATTACAAATACAGAGGCTAAATCTTTCTCCCCTAAATTGAAAAAGATCTATTAATAATGACTGTGAGCCAAGAGAAAAATCTAGACCTCTCTAGAGACAAAGGAGCTGGCAAATACAACTGGGAGGTGTTAGCCTAAGCTTGGCAATTGCTGTCCAAAGGGTCTCTCTTTTGAACCTGTCAGGAAATTCTTTCAGCTGTTCAAAAAGGGCTCAGATATCACAAAAGTCAGAGTTGTACCCAAAGAAAGGATGCAGGGAGTAAGACGTGAGATGTAGCAGCGACTCCGAACCCGAGTTTGATGATTTAGCACACCAGGAATAATTTGGGAGGCAGCTGGCCTCGTGGGTGCTGGAGACGTGTGGGAGGTGAATCGCCGGTGCTGGGCAGGTCTGTGCCCTGGCCTGCCTCAGTTTCCCTGCGGCCAAACCGGAGCAGTGGCAGCGACCTTGGGAAGTCTTTCCCTCGATCCAGCACACAGCACGGGCAGAAAGTGCTTGCGAAGGGAAAGCGCCGCTATTTTGGGCGGAGGGAGGTGAGGCTTGAGCAGCTGAGCCACTTATCTGCAGGCACACAGCGAGGCACGGCAGCGCCAGGAATAGCGCACGGCTCTCGCGGCTCAGCGGCAACTGATAATGCTTAATAAAGAATTTAAAACAGCAATTAAGGGCGCGCTCCTACCAACTCCACGCTAAATGAGGAATCCCCATGCCTCCTTGGGAAGCAAACACTTGGAGCAAATTAGGGGCGCAGACCTGGGACCTGGAGGACTGCTTTGGATGAACAGTGTCACTTGAAGTGTTTTAGCAAGCGAAAACCAAAGTCAGAGCTGAGGATTAAGATTTGAAAGTAACTGCTGACATACTGAGGTCCTTGGAAATTTTGTCTGGGAGGAAATCTACTGTATAATTAAATTTGCAGTTTCCTTAGTGGGACCATCATTTCCTTCCATGAACAAAAAGATAAATTTCTTAGATATTCTGTCATGGAGTCCTCTAATGTAACGAGGCTTGACAGACTGAATAAGTAACTTGCAGCTTTTAAGAATAATCTTTTTGATAGCAGCGATTCTCTGAGATGATAACCTTCCTAAAGACAACTAAGGAGTCTAGCAATGAGCTGAGAAGCGTGGTTTCGCCAGCCACAGAGGAATTGCAGTCATGACCTTGTCCAGACTCTCTGACAGGATTTTGGCAATGACTGCAGGAATTGGAGGCTCGAGAGGAAACGCAAACTTCCTGGTCAAAATGCCAGCAGATAAGTAATTCAGTGGGAGTCCCCGGGCTGCACTGGAGGGGTGAGGATGCCAGCACTACATTCAGATGAGATGAGAGCAGTGGTGTCATCAGAAACGTGTCCCACACCTGAGGCAGCCTGAGAAGAAGAGGTTGTTCAGAAAGATTTTCTCTGACACATGGCTGTGACAAAATACCAGTGGATTTTTATTCTTTCTGTGATGCAAGTTAGCCAACAACTTTTAAAAATTAACCTATTTGTAGGTTAGAAGGTATCAAAGAATTCTACATTTTCTTCCTCTGGTATCTCCCATTTGTAGCTGCCATTTATATGGATGAGGCTGCTGCACTTCAGGCACCAAAGCAATGGTTACTGTTTTTACTGTTGGGAAAACCTCACTGGAGCTTTATTTTTAAAATTCTCATTTATTCAGACTGGATGAGCAGCCTTCAAGTAAGAAGTTTTAGCAGTCCAGGTTTTTCTTCTACAGGATTAAACTATAGAAAAATTCAAACCTACTCACAGTCTACACCAAACTAATCACAAATATGAGTCAACAACAGAACAGAAATATTTATCAGCGAGTGTATAGGTATGGGGGTTATGAAAATATGGGCCATGGGGTTCCCACACTGGCTTTTAGTTCAAGAGTAATTCATGGCTACAGAGAGAAAACAAACTGCTCTGCATCTCTTCTGCCTCTCCTCTCCCTGACTCACTTCAAAGTCACCCCAAGAGCCAAAGCAAAGGGATGAGTGTACCCATATTCCTCCACATCCAAAGCATCTGGCAGGAAGTGTTCTTCTTCAAGTACAAACTACAAGAATCTATAAAGAAACTAGCTATCAAAAAGCATCCATTTATGCCAACTTATGTCCAGACTGACTCATCCTTTGGTTGTGCTTAGAGGACCCTCCTTGTCTGACTTGGCCTTTGTGCCAAGAGAGGCAGCTAGTGCACTTTGGGGCATTCAAATGTGTCTTTGGCAGAAAAGGACCACTCAGAGCACTGGAAGAATGTCAGGGTTTGTCAAGTTTGAATGTCCTCTCTGCTCTAACTGGAATTGTACCCCTGCTTGCTTTTCAGTCCTACCACACAAGAAGGCTCTGCTCACTCTAGACAACCTTTTAGGGTGTGGTAGTTAAATATCCCACTGCTGAAATTTGCACTTACGGTTCAGGGAGCAAGGAACCATCCACAAAACAGACTTATTTCCTGCTGCATTTCTCTTACTCTGCCTATCCTAAGGAAGTTTCCTGCATTGTAATTTTTTTCCCTTTCAGGGCAAAATCAACCCTAAATTGGTCTGCTCTGAACAGCCTGATCTGTGAACCCTGCATCAGAAATACTCTGTACTGCAGCTGAGAACAGTTCAAGAGAGCAGATACCCAGCTCCTCAGAATGCATTTTACCATCTGGATCCAGCTGACATTAAAAGGAGTCCAGCCCCTGATACATTTTAGAAGCTGGATCTTATAGAACTGTCTGAGTAAAGCAGCTGGATCTGGAGAGAATGGGGAATTCTCTTGTAGAATGAGGCTGGTTTGAGCCTCTATCCAGTTTTTTAACATCTGAATGGGTGCTGCATGTATGGCAAACACTTCCAGAGCTGGTTTTCCCCTTTTGACATCTGGTATCTTGCATGAAATAAACCTTAATTTTTTCTGCTCATTGAGTTCATGTAATAAATTTTAGTTAAAAAGGAATTCCTTCAGGGAAATGAATGAAGTTACCCACATGGCTGAGTCCCAGGAGAAAATATTTTTTACATGTGAATAGCATTTTCTGACAGTCTGCAGTGGTGCATTCTCTTGGCAGAAGTCCTTCCATAAATCACCAACTACAGAGTGTAAAAAAATGAATGTTGGTATGTTACCATGAGATTCCTGGCAAAACTACATGTGAGAGAGTTAATTCATGTGCCTTGGCAGCTACCTAGTAATATAGAATGAAAGATAGGTTCACAAGGGCCCTCAGGAACTTCAGAGGGACAAATGGTGCTCTGATTACTGCAAAGCTACTTAAGGATAAGGAAAAAAATTGTCAGCAAGTTTCTGAAAGTCAGAAATACACTCCAAGAAAATCTGAAACATTTCTGTAACCTCATCCTGCCAGAGTGTGAAGGATGCAGATTCAAGCCTGAATGGCCCAAAACACAGAAGAGTGAATTTGATCTGAAAGCAGCTTCAGGGCTGTGGAAAGAGACACACAACATAAAGAAAAAGAAACCAAATGATCCTTCCTGCCTTCTGCTCATAGTTGGAGAGCAGGAATTATGATCATCAAACAGAAGGCAAAACGTTTCTTACATCCACGAACAAACATGTGGTCACTCAACAACTCATTAGACCTCTGGGCCTTCAAGCAGTAAAACATCATACAAGCCTTGTTTTTCTTTTTTTCTGACAATGTATTCACAGTCATGAATATGATACATTGTGGAAAATGCATTCACAGTGACATCAAGGGCTTGCAGAGCAGCATGCCTTGAAGCATCAGGTACTGTGACACCAATCCTACCTTCCAATGACCATGAGAATACCATTTCTGTAGTTCCTGTGTCCCAGCCAGAGGCAGAAGGCAGCATTAGAAGGACCTTTCAGACACTCCAGAGGGCTGCCTTTGCTCTCAGGATGAGCCAAGCCCAGGAGATCACCTCTATGTTGTTCCCCACAGCTGCAGAGCTGCTCTGGTTTCCCCAGCATCCTTTTGAGCCACTGCCACCAAGGAGCCCCATCCCAGTTAGGGATGAGGGATTTGCTGTTCTGCAGCAGCACAGCACACCAGATGTGAGTGGCATTGTTGTGGGGGATAGATGGGAGCACAAGGCTCTGGCTCCACCAGCAGTTGGCCGCCCATATGGTGGTGGCACACACCCCATGCTGATGGATGCTCAGCAGATGCTCTTCAAGAGCTAAATAATGCAAAAAGAGGCTGGTGTGAGCAATAGATAGCCCTCATAGTCCAGGCTCTGCTCACAGCCAGCAAATGCAGTAAATTGGAGAGAGAAAGGGATGCAGGTTTTAAAAAAAAAATAGTCTTAAAAACTCCAGGCTAGTTCATCTTCCAGTGTGTTAAAAAAAGTAGTTCCAGGTGCTGCTGAAGGGAAGGTTTTACTTTTTTTACAAGGTTCTGCATCTTCATAAAAAATATTTATTTGGAAGAAATTTCTTCCTTAAATTTAATGAGTCCTTGGCCTTCAGGAATTTGTCTACTTTATTGGGACTGTACTAAAGACACTCATGCATGTGTGCTCACAAAGTGCTTATAGCCTCCTCTGAAAACTCTGGGTCTCTCAAGACCAGGAGCCTCCACTGGAGTGAATGGAATTTCTCAGTTCATCTGCAGTGCTCAGATGGGTGCAGGCAACTATTGGAATCTGGAACTTCCTAGGATAATTCCAGACTTGTTTTTATTGTCATGGTTAAAGAAAGATATCCTCTCTGCTCATATCAACACTTTAGAGCATCTTCAGTGGCAGAAATTAGGTCAGACATAGCAAAACTGCTGGTATTGAGGTGAAAAAAAAGATCAATAAGGTTAGCTGATACAGAGACAGCACAGCCAGCAGCAATCACAATATTAGCACAATATGCATCAAAATCCGCTTATATGTGGGAGTCACAAGAAATGGAAACAAATACTAAAACCCACGCACAAGACATAAGCTGTGATTCATGGGATGAGACAGGAATGCAATTTTCAGAAGAAACACCACTGAAAACAAAACAATCCAAAGGAAAATGCATTAGGTATGAGCCCATTTGAAGGGAAAAGGCATCAGAGCTGCCAACGTTGCCCTGTACCTCCTCCATTTTGATACCACAAGCAGCCGCAGGGAAATAAAAGTTAGAACTTAATATCCAAGGTCATTAGTGCTCTCAGTAATAGATTACCCCTGGAAACATGTTAAAGAAGAACATTGTTTTAAATATAAAATTGGAATAAGCCAAAATTAGCTCATAAACATGAAATTAAAAAAAAAATTCTATGCATTGCTAACACTTGTTAAAAAGAGCAAAAACTGCAAGGGCTTTAATGCTTAATGTGAATTAACTCACTCTGTGTATTATACAGCCAAAGCCACAGAAATGGCCATCCAAATTGATTCCTGAGCTGGTAGGCCTGCAGCAGATTTGCAAATGATAATGCATATATTAATAGATACTCTCACTAATTTCACTAATGACCAATTTTAACGAGAAATTTGGATTTGTAGATGAACAGAAGCATTCCCATTCCATCATTGGTACACGTGCAAAGAATTCCACATCCCAGCCCAGAGAGTGAGCCAGCCACAACACAGACTCATCCTTGCAAAGCCAGGGCAGCACAGAGGGTCACCCCCTGCCCTCCTGGAGCCAGCCCTCCTCAAGCACCTTCAAGATTTATGTCTTGAAAAATGCTGCTTGGCTCGGGAAAATGCATCCCTGTCAGATTTTAGGGCTGGGTGACAAATGGTGTGGGCTTGTGGTGCTGCTGAGGAAGAAACCACACACAAACCAAGCCAACAGCCAAAGAGCAGCAGCCCCTGAATGACACTCAGGGAGCTGTGGGGACCCAGCAGTGTCCTGCTCCTCACAGGAACCATCCCTGAGCTGTGGGACACAGCAGAGTGTCCTGCTCCTCACAGGTACCATCCCTGAGCCATGGGGACCCAGCAGAGTGTCCTGCTCCTCACAGGAACCATCCCTGAGCCATGGGGACCCAGCAGTGTCTTGCTCCTCACAGGGACCATCCCTGAGCTGTGGGGACCCAGCAGAGTGTCCTGCTCCTCACAAGAACCATCCCTGAGCTGTGGGACCCAGCAGAGTGTCCTGCTCCTCACAGGAACCATCCCTGAGCTGTGGGACCCAGCAGAGTGTCCTGCTCCTCACAGGGACCATCCCTGAGCCATGGGGACACAGCAGAGTGTCCTGCTCCTCACAAGAACCATCCCTGAGCCATGGGGACCCAGCAGAGTGTCCTGCTCCTCACAGGGACCATCCCTGAGCTGTGGGACCCAGCAGAGTGTCCTGCTCCTCACAGGGACCATCCCTGAGCTGTGGGACCCAGCAGAGTGTCCTGTTTTATTTTTTTCCTAAATTTAATCTATCTTGCAACTAAAACAGCTTACCAGTGAACACATGCAGACTCATTATCTCTGCCTTCAAAAGGCTCTGGGGGTTCCTTGGATCCATTCAGAACCTCTCCCACTTTCAAGTGCCTCCAAACATTGTTCACTAACAGTAACATGAATCTCCAGACACAGGCTGTGTCTGATCTTTGTGGCCACCAAATTGTTACTTCCTTTCTCTTCCCATCCTTCATTCCTCTTTTCTGTATTTTTTTTAATGTCTCTGCTTTCACATTTCTTCTGACTAGGATGTTTTTATGCCCAGCATAATTTGGTACATATTTGAATAATTGTGCCTTCCTGGGCATTCAATAAACTATCATTGAAAATGTCTGGTATTTACCCCATTAGTGTGATTTGTCAGGAGTCCTGACAACCATGGCAAGCTTTGAGAAAAAAGCAGGTAGATAGAATTATAGAATAATTCATGTTGGAAGGGACAGCAAGAGGTCATCTAATCTGGCCTTTCTCTCAAAACAGCGTCACAAAGAGTTTAGCAGGCTCATGCTTGCTCTGTGTGCATCAAGGAAAGGTTCAGATTATGAATACCTAGAGCTCCAACACTGAGTAACTCCTCTTGTCCCTCATGAGGAAGTTCAGTATTTCCCTTTCCAGTGGAAAGCTATCCTAACTTTAGAAACTAAACATGTAGCATGGCTTGAAATGACACATGGGGAGCTTTCCTCCCCATCCTTTGTGGATCCTGCTCAAGGAGCATCCAGCAGCCTGCCCTTCTTCACTGGGGAAAATTTAGCCCAGTGTTGAAGGCCAGATGTGAACTGGAGGAAATCTGCCCACAGTTCATAGTGTCTAGGGTATAAAATAACCTGTCATTGCCTTTTGCTCATGTTATACCCATACAAAAATCATTTTGGCATTTTTTTTTCTGCTTAAGCATCTGCACTTCTGTTTTTCAAATCCAAGTGCACACACTATTCTTCAAATTATTTAGACACTAGCATCACCCTGCAGATAGCCAAAGCTGTGTTTTTTACATTTCCATTAGTGTTTGAATTTGCCACAATCCCAGTGTCTAGTTTTAAGTGTCAGTGAAGCCAGCTGCCCAGCAGGTTTTCACATAAATGCAGACCGTGGTGCAAGCTTTCAGTGCAGAACCACGTGGGAAAGACCTGCTGCAGGGTACTGGTGGGGTCTCCTCTCTTCATTCTTCCCACATCCACCCCAGATATCATTCCTGTAACATGAAGCATAATCCTATAAATCAGCACAGAATTCAGGCTTGGCATCTGTGCCATCTTGCTTTATGTATTACCCTGAGACCTTTCAACTAATTTCAGTTTTATGAAAAAAGAATTTAAAAGTCTTTAGAGGCTTCATATATTGATCTGTTCACTTACATGCATATTTGCTTTTTGCTAGGCTGTGGTGTTGCTTTTTCCCTTCCCTGTGAAACAGCTCAGTAACTAACTTCCTTTCAAGAGCAGAGGTAGTAAGGTTTGCTTTCTCCACAGCCCTGGCATGATCCCAGCTTACCCAGGTGGGACAGTGGCACGTGCACTCGTGCATGCAGAGGGTGACCTGGGGACACACACCATCCAAACACTACAGAGTAGCTCATGAGCACAACCACAGGAAGGAAATCTCCCTCTAACATGATCTTCAGCAGTCTTGGGTGCTCTTGGGCTCCAGAGAAACCATCCTGCTGCTTTCTGAGGCTGCAGCCCCCACCACAGCTGGGGATCCCCTGGGAAGGAGTCTTGTACCTTGCTCTCAGGCACTGGACATGAGTGTGAGGCTGACTGGGACTGCACCATGCTGAAGGTGCTTGCTGGTGCTGCAAGGACCTGTGTTCTTTCCTGTTATCTGCATGGCCTGCCCATTTTCCCAGACCAGCACCATGACAGATATTTGATCATAGAGTATCTTTCTGTGCAAGCAATTTCTATAAAGATGAAAGATATTTGTAATAAATTGCTTGAAGAGTAAATATTGAAAATCAGAAGGGATAACAAGCAGAGTCTCGATACAAGTTTACACATGAGAAAGTTCAAGCTGTACTGGCTCCTGTTGCTGCAAAGTAGACTAGAGGAGATTTAGATAAGGGTAACTCTTCATGGGACCAGTACCAGAGTCAAATTGTGTAATAGAAAAGAATATTTTGGCCTAAAAGACACCACAGAGTCTGCACTCCAATACTGTTAGAATTGTAACCTGTGAGTGATAAAAATGTACTGAAAAATAACTATAACAAATATCATGAATGAGATCAGAAGAGATGCTCTGTGCTGGAAGATCTGACAGAATCGGATGGATGCCAAAATCCCCTCTAAAATAATCTATAACAGGAAACCAAGCAGGGTGCAGGTAGCCCTGGAGAGGCTCTAGCAGATGTCTGTTCAATGAATTCTGTTGCACAGATGTTCCTTTGTAGTTCTCAAAAACCTTTAAGGCTCCTGGTCAGTAAGGAAGTTTGGAAAAGATTCAAACTTCAGCTCTGCAGTGTCAGCATAAATTCTTCTCTGTGCTAACTAAAGCATAGTGCTAGCAAAAAAAGCAATTCTGTAAAACAATGGCATGAAATCCTACCTTCATTCTCCCTGTATGATTTCCAGATCAAACACTTAATTCCCTCCCCAAAAGTTTCCTCTTGTAAGTGTCCCTCACTGGTGCCAATGCAGATGACCCTGTTGCCTGGGAGCTGTTTACAGCAACACTGGAGACCCATAGCTTGATTCATGTGAAAGGAACAGAAACTTTTGAGTGAAAAATACTCTTAAGAAGGGTAAAGAGATGAGAAGGATTGAATGATTAGCTACAAGGAGTCCTTAGTTCTGGAAAGACCTTAAAACCCAGACTGGCCTTTACAGCTGACTCAATGGGATATAACATTTGCACCAAGGTCGGGCTGCTTGGCTCGGCTCATTTAAACCAGACTGGAAAGAAGAGCTGAAATCTTGTTTGCTCAGAGGAGGCTGGTAGTGTCTGTACAAAAAAAATTAAACATGGTTTAAAAAACAAACCTAAACCTCCAAATTGCAAACAGCACTGGAAGTATAACTGCACCTTGTCATTCCTGCTGCAAATTGTTTGATTTAGGATGTTACCATGCATTTGTCTCACCAAATACTGTCCTTGGCCACACATACGATTTTCATTTGCCTTTGTGTGGTGTTTGTATGTCAGAGCCACTGCTTCCCAGCTGAGCACTACATCAGAGCTAAAAAAATGACACCCTGAGATGGGAGCTTAGGAACCCACAGTGCCTTGGATCACCTCAGTCCTCTCCCAAATAACAGCAAGACCACATTGTGGGGACAGAGGCATGTAAGTAACATCATATCTTGCCACTGAGATAATGCAAGTCCACACAGTGGTGCATTTTCACATGAATTCACACTGAACAGCAAGATTCATTAAAAAAAGGAGCCAGTTAGCAGTAATGCATAATCTGCATTATGAAATCATGAGCCCTGACCACCTACAAAATGTGCTACTTTGGCTTAAGTAAACCAAATTAAAGGCAGAATGAATGCACCTGCAAAGAAACAATGAATATTCAAACACAGACAGCAAACTGTCTGAGTGAGGAAAAGCTCAGAGGGATGCCTATGATGGCAATAAAAATCACATAAAATTTGCAAACCCAAAACATTATCCCTCCCCTCCTTTCCCAATCAAATCCTTCTTGAAGATATTACATATAAATAACTGTGCCTTGCAAGCCAACAGATACAGGAATGGTCTTCGGGACATTTTACAATCTTTTAGAATCTTAATCTGTTTTTCACTTTAGAGATGCCAAATAGTGTTTACCAAAACACAGTTGCTTAACAATTGCCTTACCTAGTGAGTAAATCAATATAACATCTAATTGCAATTTTTTGCTTATATTACAAGTAGTTAACAGAAACTGTTTGGAAAAGGCAAAAGCACATCCAGAAATGCATACAAAGCAGAGGCATTCAGCAGGCCTGGAAGAGGAGATCAGACATGCAAGAAGAGGGCAGGCATTTGAAGTCAGAGATTTATATTGGATCAATTATTCCCAACTCCCTTTGACTATCTCAAATGGCAGAGGAATACAGCCAAGTAATGGACAAAGGTTTCTTAAAATTCAAAGTCGGTCTTCATTTGTGTCTTATTTAGAATTTTTATATCCCAGCACAATCCCTGTTATGTTGCAAGACTTCACAATTAGCAGCTTGCAAATGGAGATAAGACCTGTCTCCATCAATGTCCACATGTGCTGGTGTGGTGTGGGGAGTGAGACAGTATTTTAGTTGAGTTCTTCACTTTATGAAAATCCAAACTGTTGTGAAATAGCAAAGCAGAATGAAATGGTACCGATTTCTGGACTCCCATTGCACACAGCAAGCATTGGAGGCCAAGAGGTTACCACGGTTTGGAGAGCTGGGAATGCAGCAAACAGAATTTCCACTGTCTTCACAAGAAGCACTAGTCAAGTGGGGTTTAGAGCTAATTTGATTTCCACCCATTAAAATTATATGTTCCACACAGAAGAGTCATAAAGTGCCCATAAAAGTAAGAGCACTTGCACACTGAATAACTTTGGCTCGGGGTGAGGAGCAGCAGGCACAAGGGCAGCACAGGGAACTCTCCCAGCCTGTGGGGTGGGCAGGCTCCCCAAAAACCACCCTTGCTCCACTGCTTCACGTGAGCCGAGCAAAGCAACACAGAGAACAGCATACAAACCATCACAAAGAGCAGAGGGGCTTGCCCTTCTCCCCAAAACTGCCTGATCACAGCAGGCCAGGCTGGACTGCAGGGTGAGATGTGTGGCAATGCCAGCAGTGGCACACGGGCTGCCACGCTCTTGAAAAGCAGCTGCTCCAACACGCCAAGCAGCGTGCCTTCAGATGATGTAAATCTGCTCAGCTGCATTGAGCCGTGGTAATTTACACCAGCTCAGGGATGGACCAAAGGCATTTATTAAGGCTGCAGTGTATTTAAGAACAAGCAAAGATCAATAGTCCAACAAATATTCATTTCACATCACTGGTTTTCAGAAGAGAGGTCAAATGGATCCTTACACATTTTTTTTTTTCCCTCTAAAATTTCAAGCAGAGAGCAGAGAAAGTTGGTAATTAAATCCCCTTTGAAGGAAGCACTGGCAATGAAGAACAGGCAAGAGCTGGTACTGCACAGAAGCTGCAGTTCTGGCTCACAGGTGACATTAAGGGCTCTGAGAGAGCATGACTTATCCCTTGAACTGTCTTCTGGGAAGCCTGGTATCTCATCAGTGACAGGCCACTTGGAAGGAGTGTAACAAATGAACAGCTCAGCATGCAGGTCCCAAAATAAACCAAATTGAACTCTGGACATGTAGAAATCAGTACTTTTCCCTGGTTATTTTTCATTTTAATGTACATGAATTCAGGGAGCTTTGTATTGGTATTGCTCTCTGCCTGGCTGTAAGGAAGAAATATAAGTGGCATCACAGGGAAAAATATTTCCACGAGGTTTCCATCCTAATTATGCAAACCCAAGACAACATTAAGATTTTAATGAAATTTCCAAGTGTATTGACATTTTCAAATATAACATGACAAGCCTGACTTTGGAAAGGGATACAGTGATTCCTGGGAAGAGAGTGCACACAGCCTACAACTGAGCAATCATGCCAGACCTTGGGACAATTTGTATCAACAATGTGCCACATCCGAATGACACAAGGAGTTATATCATCAAAATGCCTCCCTTAGTGAAGGAGAAAGAGAAGGAAGAGCGCCATATGTTGGGTACTAGAAATCAGAGGTGTCAGTGATGGTAAGTTCCTGAAGCTATAATGAACATATAAATTAAAATTTTACGTCAGGCTGCATTCCAAAATATGGAAAATTATTTGTCTTGCAGGTTAATTTAAAATTCATATCAGCACATCAGCACCAGACTGCCGTGGTTTACTGTGTTGATCTGTTCTCTCCATCCTCTTCAGAGCAGAGCCCGGGCAGCTCTGCTCACAGTTTACAGCAGGGAAAAAAAAAAGCCATAGGGCTTTAAATTTTTAAGTTGGTGTTTTGAAAATACTGCTGTATGTATTAGGCTTCTCCTGTTTCAGAGGCCCTTCCTGGAGAGTCTTCCAACAGGAATATCATTTACATCAGCAAGGCTTTTTGGCAGTTTTTCTTTTTTCCCTTTTTATAACCATGTTGCAGTGAGACATCAGTTTAGGCAGCCTGCTCTGCAATAAAACTGACAACAGGTTTATTCTCCTGCTCCTCATGGGACCTATAGGAATTTTAGAAAAGAAAGCAGGAGGGAAGGAACAGCAAAAACACGTGCGTATGATCTGCTCTGTCCCAGCACACCAATTCTGCTGTTTCCAGAGTGATTCTCATTCCAATGTTTTTCTTATGTTTCATTAGATATTTATCCATTTGAATTACTGTGCAAAGGCAATGTATCCAGAGCAGAGGTATTAGGAGGTCCTATCAACTTCAGAGCTGCCAAGATTTTACCTTTGGGGTCCTGCCCATTGTGCTACTCTTGTCAAAGCCATGGAATCCCTTCAAAGCACCAGGGCCCTGGCACACTTCTGCCAGAGGGAATAATCCAAAAAGCATGGAAAAGATTTTAAAAAGAAAAGCAAATGAAGCTCAGGCTCTTCAGATCATGGTGGAAGAAACTATTATCTCAGAAGGAAGTTTCTGAATCCTGCCCTGGCTGCTGTGCCTGAAGTCACATAAGTTCTGTTTCTGCTCCTCTCTTGGGAGGCACTGGGAGCAAAGACTTATCTTTTGCACTGGGTGAACAAATGGTAATTTTTTGATGACAGAAGGTTGGTCTTCCCTTCCTCACTATCAGATAAATGACTGGAACTCCAGAGCATGCAAAGACAGTTTGGGTTCCCATTTAACCCTATTTTAACCCCATATGATTCTCCCACAGATAGTGGTGAAAGAGCAGTAAGCACAACACCCAAGAGACACAAAGTTGAACCAGCAGTGTGGGAACGTCCCATGGCCTGGAGCCTGGGGGTTGTATCTCACAGATGAGCTGCCTGTGGTGCACACCAACATGCTTGGAATAGACATGCTGATAGATGAGAAATTCCATCTTGATTTAATGGATTTAGTCCCAACAGACTAGGACATAATTAAATCTTTAAGAAAGGATTAATCCATCTTTACTACCCTGTATTTATCATCTCTAAACACTCACAGACAGTGTGTGTTTGTGTTGGGGGGTACAGACACATGTATTTATTTAGAGAAAAATGTTGTTTTATTAGCAGGAACCATTTTCAGATTTGCTGAGGCTCCCAAGTTTGTATCTCAGAGTTGACTCCATTAATTCCAGCTGCAAACAGAGGCTGTGCCCAGATGATGGCGCCTGCAAATCACGGATCCCTTGGAAATAATCATTAGGTAACTCATTCTGGCGGGTTACACAGTGTGGGCCTTAGGGTTTATTGCAGAGGAAAATAGAAGTCTTATTGTATTGCAACCCCTCAACCACCAAACCCCCAAACATTGCAACCCCTGCCTTCCTGTCCCCAGAAACCGTGGACTGTGTTATGGTGTTGTGTTAAATTAGCTTTTACAGCTACCTTCCATTTGGGGAGTTACAGCACCAGAATAAGATATAAGAAAATACAAAGGGTTTAGACTAAAGATCCTTCACCCCATGGGAAATGCATAATTCAAGGTATTTGTAAATGTATTTGTGATGTGCTGAAAAGCTGAACTGGAACAAAATAAATAAAGCCAAACAACCAGATCTGAGAATCCCAATCCTTGATGGAAATCAGACAGGCAGGTTTAGATGTATTTTTGAGGGGACTGTAGGATTTGGGTCAGCTCACTGAAAGGTTGCCCTGGTCAGCAGAGCCTCACACCAGAATGAAGCTGCGAGTGCTTTGTGCCAGGCAGGGACTACCTTTTATACAGGATAGCTTATGTTCATTTTGGGAGGGGGGAGGGAAATAAAGCTATTGAGAAAATAGCAGTGTGGAGGGAGACAAGATTAATTCTGAGTGAATCACACGTTTCAAGGATTCAGGGTCTGCACACAGAGCAAAAATAAAAAGCTTCAGACCTAGTATCTGAAAATCAGCTCAGCAAAGCATTTGAGTTTGGCTGTTTATCTGGGACTGGTGTTTTCAGGAAACAGGGCTCTCTCTGAACGTTACCTCAAATAGTTGGAGATACCAGAATGGCCAGCATGCAACAAATTGGTTAGAAAATCCTGTTTCCTAATATGAAAATGTTTTCTTTGAATTTTGTGATCACTGTTAATAGAGATTCAGGTTTAACACACCATTTGCTCTAAATGTATGTGTTCAGATACATAAATGTTAATTCTGACCTTTGTCTACTAAGTACATCTAATTTTCCTCACATATTTCAGCCACCTATAACAAATTACCAATCCCTTCCAATTCTCTATGTTCAATGTCCTTCTAAAGATGCCCAGAAGTGGGGAGGAAAACAAAAAAAAAAAAAAAAAAAAAAGCTGAGGAGCAAAGATATGCCAAATTGATTTCAGATTTGGGAGCAATGTCACATTGTCTAGATTGTTTCTTTAGGGAAAAAAAAAATCGTCAAACAGGAAAATAATAAAACATCCCAAAACTAAACTTTTGAGGTGTTTTTATTTTTTTTTATTTTTTTATT
>JANRGV010000045.1:4890738-4907678 GCA_024734035.1 Alethe castanea | reverse complement strand
TTTTTTTATTTTTTTATTTTTTTTTTTAATTTTTTTAATTTTTTTTTCCACGGGGAGGACTTTTCTAGAAGCTTTCATGTTTGCTGTTTTCTGGCCCACAGCAGTATCACTCTTTGTAGTTCTTGCCCAGCATTGAGAGTCACTAAATCCCATGAAGCTCAAACATCCCAAGCCTTACCAGCAGTTAACTACCAATAAAACTGCAGGCAGGTGTGGCTGAGCCCTCCCAGCTCTGGGAGCATCACCTCAGCTCCTCAGAGGCCACCCAGCCTTGGGTAACACACGACAAGCAAAGCAAATTCACGTGCTCTTGTCCCCAGATTATTTCCAGCCTAAATCCTAAGGAATCTCTTTTCTCTCTCAGCACAGCCTAGTGGCTGCTGGAGCTTTGCTCAGGCTGGAGCAGAGCAAGCATTTCCCAGCTTACCTAGTCGGGGTGCAAACAGCATTCATGCTAAATATGATCTTGGGTTCAAGACTTGGAGAGTTTTCTTCATATGCTTAGAATCAAGATTCTCAGCCTATATGAAGACAATGGTCGATTAAGGAATCATGAATGACAAGAGAGAGAGAGCAGATGGAATCATTAGGAATGACAAAACCATTCCCAGATAACTTGTGTGATGTTTGATTAATAATTACAGACAACTTTGATTAAAGAAACCCTTTGCCTAAAGATCATAATATTTTTATCCTAACATATTTTTATTTATACATGTGAGTGCCAATTGTTTTGAATGGGGTTCATGTTTTCTGACACACCCTCTACAAACTGAGCACCCAGAGAACCAAGTGAGCTCTCCTGACTCTTGGTGTTCCCAGGGCCATTTACAACCCAAAACATCCTTGTGAGGGTTTAAAGATAAAAACAAAAAGCCTTGAGGAATGCACAGTTTAAAGCCACAATCCTGTAAATGTCTTACTGTGAATTTCTTTTAGTAACACAGATGATAGATTATTAAATAATTTCATCCTTGTAAATGCTAAGAATAGTTTAGTCCCAAAATGGCATCTTTGACTTATTTAAACATTTCTCTTTTTTTGTCTAAGTGCTGGGGATGTACATTTTCTGAAAGAGGAAAAAAAACAAAAGAAAGAAATGGTAGGCTATTTCAGCAACTAGAAAAATTATTATCTGGGTTTAAAATTAATTCTGGAAGACAAATTTAACCAAAGTGACTTAAGAGGTGGAATCAGAGGTCTGTTTGAAAGCCCATGATGAACATCTGAGAGTTGTGCCAAAGACTGCTTTCCATCAGTTCAGTGAGGATCCAAATCCCTTGGGCACTCCAGAAGAAAAATGATCTGTTCGATCAGCAAAAGCACTGGAGAAATCCTGCTTGTTATTTGTTGGCGTCTCTTGGATGACCTTTTAAATAAAAAAAAAACCCTGTCAACTAAATCACACTGAGGTTTGAACTGTCATCAAATTCATTAGACTAGGGAGGATATGAGGGGATCATTAAGTCCATGCCAAAGTAGAGTTCAGAAATTATTAAAACTATTACTGGGAATACTCCAAAACTTGTCTCTTGCATCTGATTATTTCCAAGAAAATATACAGAAATTTAATTATCTTTTTCTTTTAGGACTTCTAACCTGTGATAGACTGACTTTAAGTCTCTCAATAGGTTCAGAGATTTTTAGTGGAGGAAAGCACACACACAGACTGAGTTATCTATAGATAGTAAGAAAGAATTCCTACAGAAAACCACACTGTAAAACTCCCGGTATTTGTCAGAAGCAGTCGGACATTTTTTTAGAGTGAACCAAAAGGCTCTTAAAAGATTCCTAAAGACTCAGTTCCCAGTATTTGGTAATAGTTAGGCTTCTTTAGTCCTGTCCCCAAAATCCCTGGCCACTGAGAGCAGGAATATCATCAGGAGAGCTGAGCGCTGCCTGCAGTTAATGCATTGTCCCCCTGCTGCCAGCAGTGCTGAGGGAGGGCACAAGCAAAGCAAGACTAGAAACTCAGCTCTAAATACAAATACCTGCATTAACAGAGGGAGTTAGCTTCTGTCCATTCTGCCTTCACAGAAAATCAGCATTACTGGACTTTGCAAGCCAGTCAGGAATTGCAAGAAATGCACTGTACTGCCTTGCAGCACACCTGAAACGCTGTTCCTGGGCACAAAGCCACAGCATAGCTTCACATCCCTTGGCTGGAATAATACTGAAATTAAAATAGGTGATGTGAGTGAGATATTTAATTTTTCAAAAGCTCTGGCATTCCCCAAATTAATGAAACACTTGTCGGGTTTGACTAAGGTAAATACAGAATCAAACACAGCCATCAGGGTGAGCAAAGCAGAAATATCCAACTCCCAGCACATGCTGCAACAGAGTACACATTTATTCATACCCTGCTAGAGACTCAAGCAAGAGACTCAGATTTTCTGGAACTTGTGATTTATTTGTGAACTGAAGGCTAATGTATTCTTTAGAATAAAGAAAAAAAAGTCTCCAACCCCCTCAAGGTTTTATTTGCTTTTCAGCAACCCTGGTCCTACAAATCAGTGTGTTCAAGCCAACTTAAAATATCTCCCAGACAAACAAACCACAAAGCAGCACTCCTCCAGCTGGACCAGCAATCTTTCCCTATTTTTTTGAATTTGACAACAAACCCATCGTTAACTGCAGTGGATAGTAAGAGAGAACAGGTAAAGGACCAGGCACAGAAATTCTGTTATTATTTTCTTAGCTGTAAGACCTAAGAGGGACAACAGATACATTTTTGTTCCAGATGGTTCCTCAGAGGAAATCTGTGAATCCAAAAACTAAAAACAAAAGGATGAAATAGAAAGAAAAAGCCTCACAAGCTAAGCCAGTAAAACACAAATAGGAAAAAGATTTATAGAAAGAGGATAGAAATCTGTAGGATGTCCTGTAAAGAAGTGAAAAATCTCAGTGTTACAGACACAGAGCTGGACCTAGGTGAGACAATACCCTTGAAATTCTCACTGTAGGAAAGGCTCATGCATGTTTTTTCTCAGCTGTGCTATTGCCACTCTGGGAGGGTGCCACACAGGCAAGGAGGATTCAGGTCTACAAGAACTGAGATAATAGTCCTCACATTTGAATGGTGAAAATGCTAAAGCCTCAAGATCTCTCTTGTTCAGAAAACTCTTATTATTATTGGTAATGAAGCATGAGCCAGAAAAAGCACAGCTTGACAGAGACCAAGCTGAGCTTGTGGATAGGCAGGGAAATCCTCTCTCCTTACACTTAAACCAACAAAAAACATCCCCACTAAAAATTTCTGGGAGAAATGAAACACTGTGGTGAGGAATGGCACTTTTAGAAAATCCTTTTTCAAGGCAGCTGTGTTCCAGCAGCCCAAGAGCAGCAGGAGCTCAGCAATGCTCCTGAGCAGCCCCAGCCACCTGCACAGCTGGAGGGATCTCCTCGAGGCTGGGGCTGGTGGGGTGCAGGGTGCCCAGCGCTGCCCTGCAAGAGCTGCTGGTGCACAGAGGGTATTCCCAGAGCACCCAGCCATCCCACAGGCACCAGCAGGCACCAGCATCCAGGGAAAGCCACTGCAGGGGCTGTGCTGCTCCCCTAAGGCACCTCCACGGCAGTGGCAGCATCCTGCTGCAGGACACGCACCAAGCCACAGTGAAATGCATGGGGAAATAGGAAAGTCAGCTGAATTTGCAGCAATGGACTCACCCTTTATATGAGAGATGTTTCTTTCCTGATAATAAACGTTACTCCTACAGCATTCCACTATTTTTATTTTTTTTAAATTTTCAGAACAGCTACAGCTTATTAATGGGGTGACAGCCGATGCTGTCTGTGTTAGAAAGCAGCAGAGCTAAGAGAGCTGCTCTGCCTGGTGGTGCCAAGCCTCAGTGTAATTTCTGCAGACATCCTCATCTGAAAACACCTCGGTGACAGTTTGGCAGGCACGCTGGCATTTCCAGCTGAGTCCCTGCTCCTCCTCATTGAACTTCAGCACTGCCTAAAGCCACTAAATGAGACAGAACCCCCTCCACAGCAGGAAGAGTAAAAACTACATGAGGACTATTCTGTGTCTCTATGCCTTGATAAAGCAAATAAACTAAATGTGAAAGGGAAAAACGAGGTTCAGAGAGCATGATCATCTGTGGTTCTTGGCAGGACACAACTTTCTGGCACCCTCTGGCCAGGACTGAAGGGATGCTGGAGTCAGAGCTCTCTCCCAGCCCTACATGTGTCCTCATGGCTGCTCTGCAGTGGCACCCACACCCCTGAGGGTCACATCTGTGTTGGGCTCAGCCATTCCCTCCATCTGGTTGCTCACTGCACCTGCTGAACTTCCAGGTGAGAAAACACAGTTCTCACACACTTCTATGAGCGCTGCATTTTTGGCCCCACCAAGTGTGGATTTTGCTTTAGAGACCTGACAGCCCAAGTCAGGCTTCTCTCTAATCTTCCTATTTCCCTTGAAAAGCAAATGCATTTCTTCAGAGACCACAGAGGGCAGTCACTCCAGCCTCTTGGCTCCCACTTGCTGCAGATACTTTGAAAGACTAACTCCTGCTAATTAGTAAAAGATAAAAAAATTCAGACTGCACTGCACCTTGCAAGTGCAGGTTTTGCCCTGGCCACTTCCAAGTGGGGAGAGGCTTTGGAAGTTGATTTACCAGACATGTTCCCTAGCTGTCACTTGAGTTAAACCAGACCCCATTTATTTTCCATGCCTTCTGCAAGCTACATTCCCAGTGAAAAGAAAGTAACATATTGATAACAGCAGGCTCTGTCACAGGGGAGGATCGAGAATCACCCACGCGTTGCCTTGAAAACAAACAACCCCCAAACAATTGATCAGTCACTGCTAGTACAGAGGCAGTCTATTATGGATAAAATACAGGTGGAAAAAATTCATCAGGGATGTGCAAATACCTTTATTTAAATTCAAGCACAGTAAAGCAAGCTTTGCTCCTATAAACAGGAGTAGTGGATTATGGATGCATTTCTCTCAAGTCCTGGCAGAGAGGGAATGCATTTCCAGGCTAGGGGAGCCAGAAAACTGAGTGATTTCCCTTCGAGGCTGGGAGTTCTGAGATGGCTTAACCTGACAGCCAGGGAAGGTGGAGGTACATCACAGAGTGCTGTATAAATGGTGCTCTGGCTCCCTGTGTGTAATCTGAGCACAGCCCCAGGTGAGCTCTGTATCCCACACCCCAGCAGCACTGCAGGGCCCCTGCCCAAGCTTAGCACCCCTGGAGAAGCTGTGCAGCTCAGTGCCAACTGCAAACAAACATGCTCAGCCTGAGCAGCTCTCACTGGATATGTGAAATCTTAAATTAGCTAAAAAAACATAAACTTGACAGAGCAGCCTATGGAAAAGATACAAGGAAGGAAGTGAAAGATATCTACATGTGCATATTTATGTGTGAAAAAGAGAGAGTGAGAGCAAGACCACTTCAGCTCCTCACCTCAGCTATCATTACCAGTTCCTTCCCCACCTTTTGCAGGAAGTGCCCATGTATGAGATGTACTTCTCAAAGGAAAGGCTGACTCTCTTGTTGACACACTAAATCTGACTTAATATTGTCCTAGAATCCAGCAGACCTTGTCCTGGATGAAGAAAGATGTTAGCCAGACTTTTAAACCCAGAGCTAAGAAAAGAGAGTGGCCACAGGGCCTTTTGGTTTTTAATTTTAACTTCCCTTTCCAGCTACGGGCACACAATACAATGTCCAATTTTAATTTAGTCTCTGCACTTAATTTAGTCACTGCTTACCTTGATTTTCACATCATTGCTTTGGGAATCCTCAAGGCTTTCTCAGCAGAACGATAAACTTTGAATGGCAAAGCCAGATCATGGCTGCAGAGCCTTGCCAATTTCTTACTGACATTTCAGCCTAGGAGAGAAAACACCACAAAGTTGCTCACATAGAAAGGAATTGTGACAAGAATTCACTAATTTCCTTGCAACAGAAAAGGGAGACACAGAGAACTTGAATTTCAAAATCTCAGGTAAACAACAATAAGTAAAAGCACTTAATATTACTCAAGCCTCAACTCAAAAAAGTGAAAGAAAAATGTCAGCATTTTGACTTTTCTTCTCACTCATGACCATGCAGAGTTTTCCATCTGTGCTGGCTGACCTTGGCCAGTTGCCAGCCATCCACCCAGCTGCTCTCCTGCCCCTCCTCAACAGGAGCTTTGGGAGTCCATCTATGCAACAAGCACTTCAGACAGCTTGCAGGGCTCAGTAGTACCCAAATTACAAACTGTGTGCAGGACTCTGATGCAGTGACAGGAGTGTAGGATTACCATAAAGCATCAGCTGCATCCACACAGTCAAAGCCCCTTCCTGTGCCTGGTTTGGGGTTATAACCCTGAACTCTGCACAAAGGATTCCTCTGAGGGTGCTACAGTGGTCTTGCATTGGAGGCTGAGTTTGAAGAAGAGTTAGCTCATACAAGAGAGAAGGTATAATCCATCTCAAAGTGTGGCTGGTTTCAGGACATATAAAACCTATCTAGATAGAAATTATGGAAGGGACAGAGAGAGAGAACATCTTCAGCATGGAGAATGAGAAGAAAGGTGCCTTAGAGTTTGCTACTCAGAAGGCATTGGCAGAATATAGTGGGTTTTGTTGTAGCCCTAAATTATTTGAAGTTGAATTTTTTTTTTAAATTTTAAGAATAGCAAATCAATATAAAAAAAGACCATGCCTATAAATGGAACCAAAAGAAATTTATCACCTTCCATTCAATCAGGAAAAGAAATACATAGTTTGCCAATTTTTTTTTTATCCTTACTATTTTCAGTCTTTGAGATTTTTTTTTCAGCAACATCAACGTCATCAGCAATGTATGACATCAGCTGGTGACTGCTTATACTTTGGTGCAGGCAGATGATAAATCTCGACTTTCCTTGCTTGAACTCCATTCCATCTCTCTCTCTCTGCAATATTAGAAACAGAAAAGTACAAGAAGTTATTGCAGTAAAAGTTAATATAGGGAAAAACAGGTTATTTGCTTTAGCTGAGAGAACGGGGTCCCTGATGAGTAATCACAAGTCAGCAAATTCTGGGATGACTTCCAAAGGCACAAAGAGGTGCTGGGGCTCATAACCATGGAAAGCCAAAGGTAGTCAATAGCTTGATTGCACCATCCTTAAATAGAGTCAGTCCCAGTGAGCTGAATTGCTGCTCAGGCTGCAGAGGCTGGGAGCCATTTCCCTCTCAGGTGTCTCTAACACCATCTCTTCCTTCAGATGTACAACTCCTGGACAGCCCATCAGCCTTATGGATACACACCCCTGCTCCTGGTCACGGAGTGCAGGGACAGGAGGTGCTGCAGTCCCTGTGCTGGGTGAAACCAGCCCGGAGCAGGCTCAGCAGGAGTGTGGGACATGGACACACTGAGGCACTAACACCACGAGTCTGTGCACTGAGGACACACAGGGGCTGCAGGGATACCTTTGCTGCTGTTTGCTTGCACCCTTAGTCATGGCATGCCTGACAGTGGCATCATTCAGTGCCTTTTGTCCGTGGTACAGAGCTTTTTGTAAAATCTCCTTGTAAAATTAATTGTTTGAAAACAGGATTTTAAAATAAAGATGGGAAAACCAAATTAAACCACCATGGAAAAAACACCAAAATCTCCCTTCTCCCTGCGAAATCAGCCTTGCCTGGCTAACAGTGAGGTCATTCCTTGTTTTGGTTCAGATAATTTCTTTTCCAAAAGCTATACTTTACACAGAGAGATTTCATTCACATATGCAATTAAATTTTGCTTTCCTGAACAGAAGTGGCCACACAGAGCATGCTGTCAACACATCCCTGCAAGATTTCTCCAAGAGTTCAGCAGAATAATTAGCTTTGGTACCGTTGCACAGTAGTTTTTATCTATCAGAGTTTTATCTTGCCTTCTCTCAGTGGTGAGTCTGAGAGAAATTCTGAACGTTTGCCTCATGGGTCTAATCATCTTATTGATGCTCAAAGCGTTTAAATGTGATCTGCAGCCCCTTCACTCTTTGACATTCCAGTTCTTAAAAAAAGTCAGATATTTTGGCAGGTGCTTAGCTCAGACTTGTTCTTTAGGCTATAAGGCTTTTGCCTGTCTAATTAGCTGTGGCAAAAAGCTGAGAATGTTGACAATCTAGGGATGTGAGGTAATAAAAAATAGATTATTTACCAGCAGCAAATTAAGCCCTCTAAGAACCAGTGCGATGAGTTGTGCCCCTGTGACAATTCCCTGTAGCAGACAGATACCACTGTCTCCATCTGTCTATCTTGTGCACAGCGTACCTGACGGCATGTTTCTAATCTATTTTCCCATGCACAAGAATTGATCCACCAAAGCCTTCAGAGACTAAAGAAAGTAACCTTTCTGGTGACAGCAAGCAAAATCTGTCTGCTTCCAAAGATGATTTTTCCCAGTTTCCTTTGGGGCAGTGCAAATAATTGGCCAGAGTCGCCAAATGCTGTTTGGGACTGGAGAAGCAGGGTCGCTGTGCTCCTGGTTTGGGCTGGCTGACAACAGCATGGAGGAAAAGGCAACTCTGGGTGATGGGTGAGGTCTGGCTCCTGAGAAGCAAGGAGAATATGTGCACTCAGTATGTGCCTCCTCTGCCTGGCTGTGGCTGTGAGGGAGCCCATGCTGCTGTGGGGCCAGTGGGACAAACAGAGCCCAGACCTGGAGACAGAAAAATCCATATCACAAAAGTTAGCAGTGGAGGTGACATCACTTCTTGGCTGAGCACACAGTCAGCAAGGCAGAAGAGCATGCAGGTGCTACAGAGCATTTCTCCCCCTTTTAAAAGCAGTCTCAGAAGAAGGCTATTAAAGATAGTGGCTCATTAGTGTAGCTACTTTTATTTCAGCCAGTTTACTCCAAATAACAATCTGCCTTGGCTTCACTCCTTTTTCACACCACACTACTTTTCAAATTAATCTCCCAGAATGTATTTTAAGGAATGGGATTCTGAAATGTTTTTTTGTTTACTCAAACCAGGGTATATGGATATGGAAGGATAATATACACAACATATACTATCCTCTCATCCATATTCCTTTAGGAATGATTAGCCACACCTTCCTGTATGTTTTCCCCATTACCTTGTTAGCATAGGCATTAGACAATCCTTCAGGTCCTGTGAACCAGTGCAATAGTCTGATTTCAACAGAATGGCACTAAAACCTCTCTAGGTTACAATAGCTGCTGTATAATATCCCTTACTCCAGAAAATGCTGGATCCATCTTTGGATCCAAGGACTGGTCACGGATTTCAGGTTACATGCTGCAAGGAGTCCCAGAAGTCCAATTCTTTGTCAATGAGCTGTTATTGCAAGAATATTATTCTGCTTCTTAGGGAATCTGTTAATCAATATGGGTAGAGTACATGATGTTGTAAAGCCCAGGCACTTCATTTCTAAGGGAAATAGAGGTGACACCAGACCTTCCCTTTGGAGTGGTCACACCAAGGTAAATACATCACTTCAGCAAAGGATATATGGATATGGGTATGGATACTTTGCCTTTTGAGCAAAGACTGCAAATTCTGCAGCATTTTCAGCTGTACCAAGTCCCTCATGTTTTGGCTTGTCTCATCATCATCAAAAGCTAAATACGATGTCAAGGTTTATTGAGAAGATCACAAAGCAGTTTGCATTTCCTAACAGCTGGGGACGTCTGAATGAGTTCAACAAACTGACACAGACAAGTTAAAACCCCGTTCACACATCTATGCTAAATTCCAACAGAATTTACTGCAAGGTTTGGTCTGAAAGTTATACAGCTAAATCCTTACAGAGATGGACAAGAAAGCAAAGTGCAGTTTCTCCCATCCAGGTAAAAGGCTGGAAGTATCAGGAATCTCATGAGTGTGATTATTGCCGAGAGGCTGTCGGTTCAATTTCAGAGATCAAAGATGATGCAGAAACATTCTGTAGCTCTGTTCTGTAAGCAGCGTGCAAGGAACAGGTAGGTATAATTTATTTTAGCAGATTTCAGAATGGAATTGAACATTTTGATGGAACAGAACATCTACAATAACAAATAAGACCGCTATGCTTATAAATCGCCCATGAGTGGACTGTGGGCACAAACCCCACAAAAATTAGCATAAATTAGCATAAGGTTTTCCATTGACTTCTGTAAGCTTGGGCTGGATGCTGATGGGTATCAATTAAGATGAAGCTTTCTCTACAGATAAATTATCCATCATTTTCTGCAAGTAAAGGTTGTTACATTCCAAACCACTTTGCCCTTTATAGAAAGGACCTGAGGACAGACAAATTTCAATATTTCAATTTTTTTTTTGGGCAGAAAACCACAAGTTCTATTTAATAATATATGGTATTTTGTTAGATATTTACTGGAATAAATTCCACTGAACCTGCTGTTTCCCTGGTGATCATAGCTGGTAGTAACCATTACAAGCACAGAGGACATGTGAGCATGCAAATTCCTGTTTGACTTTCAGCTTTTTCTTCCTGAAAATACTAGAAAAGACTGAAAAAACTAACTTTCCAATATTACAATTAATTTGAAAGGAACTTAAGGATTTATCTGTGTTTTGCAGGGCTTTTAAAACAGATACTGACAATGAACTTGGCAGATTTTTAGCATAGCTTCAACATAGTGAAAGAAAAAAAAAAATTAAAAGAAGCCTGTGCAGTTCAGAAAGAGAAAGTGTTCCATTATATCTCTTTCTCCTTCCAATATCCAACACCACGTTACACTGCACTGCAGAAGCTGAATACTGAAGCAAATTACCTGTCAAGGGGATTTTATCAATAAATAATTGAATTCAGCTTTCAAGGAGGGCCAAGGCTGGTACATTTTCCCCTACAACTGCAACAGTGCCTTGTTCTGTGCACTGTAACTGCTACTGCAGCACCAAACCTCCATGAGGCAGGCAGAGACTTGGGTATAGAACAAATTTGGAATTAAGAAAAGAAAACAAAAACAAGGAGGAGAGAAAAAAAATTGTGTTTTTATTCTGGCTTCTTGAAGTTATGTCTGTGGATATTCGTGTCACATTCATGTCATGAGGGGCAGGACCATCAAGTCCAGTCCTCTCAATCTCCAGTGCAGGAAACCTCAGTGAGGAAAGAGACCTTGCTTAGGGGCTAAACTACAGCCTGACACTGCATTTGTTAGGCACAAAGAGTTCCTACACAAGGGGATGGCTTAGAAGGTGGGCAGAAGTGAGAGAGTGCAATGCAAGCTTGGAAGGAGCCTGCATGGTCCTGGGCACCAGGGAATCCAACCAATGGGATATAAATCTGCTGAAAAGCAGGCTTCATTAGTTGCACTGCTGATGGAGCTGCATGTTTACAATTTGGGAGGAAATGGTCTGAAAATGAAACACCACAGTGGAAAAAAAAAAAAAAAGGGCTTTAATGCAGGGTTTCTAATGGGCTCATAAAAAAAAAAATACAGCTTCTTAAAGGTCCTGGATACAATTACAGCCATCATGCCCTTAGTGCAGCAGGTATTCACTGATCAGGATGCACAGAGCCACCACACTGAAGGGTACTTTGGATTAAACTGCAGCAGAGTGGTCAAGTTTTGCCTGTGGGGAAAAAACTGTCAGGAGGGCACTGCCTGGGCTGACTGGGAAGGTGCAGCACAGATGGTTCTGAGAAACTCAGACCAGTGTCTGGAAAGTCCCAGGCAGGGCTGTGCTCCTGTTGAGGCAGGGAACTCGAGCTGAGTGGCAATAACTCCATCAGCAGGGCTCTTATTTCATTTAGGGAAAGTTTAAATAGTTTTGCCTGACTCGGATAAGCTGCCTCAGCATTTCACCCTGTGCCTTTCCCAGGTGCTTTTCAAAAAGCAGAGAGTAAAACAGCAGCTCCTGAAAAGTTATTTGTGACTCAACAGGATCTAAAATGTTGTCTCTATAAAAAGCTTGTGCTGTCCCTTCAGCAGAGCAGCTCCTGCCCAGACAAACCCCCAGGTTCCAGATTGCAGTGGGGATTCTTCATATATCAAAAAGTGAAACACACTGGGGGAGGTTTGTGGGTGTGATGCACTGGAAGAGCCACTCATTCCTGCTGATTTTGTGCTATGTGGCCCATCACTACTTTCTAGTAATTTTTTTTTTTTTAAATTTTATAATTCCGTGGTAGCTGTTTAATCTTGGCCATTTTTCCATTTAGCATGAACAGTTTTGGACAGAACTTTTCAAGCTGGTATGAGCACTTATGGACTGGAGCCACACACACAATAATTACACTCACATTCCTGTTTTCCTGGTGGTGTTTTCTTGTCCCTTTGCCAAGGGTGGGCTGTGCTGGCACTGTGCCTTCAGCAGGTGTGGCACTGTGGAAACAAAGACCTCTGAACCTAAAGGAAGACAAAATCCTCCACAATAAGTTTTCAGCTAGTCTCAGATACCCACTGCAACAGAATGTATTAATTTTTAAAGTGATTTGTTTTATATATAAAACACATCTTGAAACAAGTTAGACCCTTACATAATTAACATTAAAATTTATATAGAATTGAAACGCTAGTGGTTACGCTAACACTAAAATCAGAAAGAAAGAAAAAAAATCTAAACTGATTTAGACTGTGCCTAGTCTCAAGTTCTAAAGCAAAATTTTTAGCAAATATAAACTATTTTCTTTTGTGTGCAAGTTTTTAGAAAATGGTTTCTATAGAGTCTTTTCCAGCTCAATATGTGCCAGTGTCACAATGATAATCTCTGAATCAAACAGGCCACTGATACCATGCAGCAAGGCTACTCTGACCCAAGAAAATCTGAATTTCTCATGGCATACAGCTCACCATGAGTCATCTCTTACAATTCAAACATTTGTGACAAATTCCCCATACAGCCATCAGTTCTGGTGCAGTGGACAGCTCCCCATAAGGTTTGTTTTCAGGAGCTTGTATTGTGCAGGCAGAGAAGAAAGCAAGGATCTTGTGGGAGAGCAATGCCTCATTTCTTGCCTGGGACTGTTTCAGGCAGGAAAGGGATGAAGACAAAGGCAGAAGAACAGCTGATAATGACAGTGGCAAAATGAGGCAGCAGGAAAGGAAACTGGGAAGTTTTTTCCCTCTCCCACTTGGATGCAGGAGAACACCTGGAGTCTGTCACATGGGGCACGGGGGATTTTAAAGCACTTTGGAGCAGCACTGCTCAGCCACTGAGATGCTGCAGACAGCAAATGCAATGCACAGCATTCCCATTCTCCCACTCCTTTCCCTCTTTGCCCTTTTGGGGAACATTAAGTAGCAGTACAAAGAATTTCTATGTGACTGAAGCACTGCTTAAAGAACAGCTACAAAAAACACCAAGACATGGTGATGAAAAGGGTTTTGAAAGAAAGATCCTTAATTTGAATGGAAAATGTCTCTAAATCCTTTAAGCTGCTTTGAAAATCTCAGCCCCCATGATATGGTTTAAATCTAAGATAACAGAGCTAGCCTGAAATTAGGCAGAACATAACCTTACCTAAAAGGAAGAGAGAAGAAGCCAAATTTGCCCTGAATTTTCCTTGTTTGTGTTTTTTTTATTGTTAAAGACTTGATTTATTTTGAGGTAACCTGAAAATCTGAGCCTGTTTTTTCAGTATGGGAAGCACTTTGGAGCAGCAGCATCAGGCCCCAGGCAGTACCCAGATAAGCACCATAACAAAGAGGCTGCTCTTGGGGAGCAAAGCTCACAGCAAAGCTTTAAGCTGGGCTCAAAGGACTGGTTGAGAGAGTTTGAAGCACCTGCACCTACATAGGAGGCTCTGGATTTGGAAGGAAACTTTATTGTCAGAAGATTATGTCACTGCCTAAAACAATTTAAAATGAACTAAGTACTGCAGCAGGGATTGAAACACTAAAAGAGAAATCACGTGGTTTTATTTCTACTGATTCCTGCTGCACTGGCACTGTGAAGCAGAGTGCTCCCACATCACTCACTGGAATGTAGCACACAGATATGTACATCTCCCTATAGCTCTTTGCACTCTAGACTCTGCTTATTTATGTACCTAACCCTGCTGGCAAGAAAACTTCATCTTAAAATTCACTATTCTTTAAAAAATGGGGTGAAAGAAAGGTGACCAAGTGTTATACAGAGGGCGAGGATGAAGATGTATTTAAAATAATTTGGAGTGTGAAATAACCAGGGTGGTAAGTATTAAAGCTCCTTAGAGAGGATAGAGAAGAGTACAAAGAGAAATTTAAGCTTCACTTGTGTTGGAGGATTTATTAGTTCTTGAAAAGGAAGATTTCAAAGAAACTAGTAATGAATGAGGGAGTAATTACATACTGAGTTTGCAGAGAATAAACTAATTATAAAAATATGGTATGTTGTAGGCCATCTGCCCCCCCAAAAAGAACTGAATTGTCAAATTACTGAGCCAGAGATGACACATTATAATTATACTGTTACTATTCAAGATTTAATACAAAAATCTAACAACATTTTCCAATAACCACCATTTCTCTTTCTTGTTTGAAAATGAGAGTCATTATATGCTATCATGAGACTTGATGCTGCTTGTCAGCATCCCAATGTGTTGGGATAACTGCATTACCCATCTTTTAGGAATGAGAAAGCCTGGTGACAAACCCATTGGAGGCACATGCCAGAGCCAGCTCAGGAAATGAGGGAGTTTCAACCCAATTCAGAGCAAAGAAGTCACCTGATAATCTCAGCCAAATTATTCCATTCTGTGAATAGGTGCACAGAAATTTAACAGAATGCAGCTGGCTGGGTGCCCCAAACTTTTGCCTTGCCTTTTGACTTTATTTATCAATTAAAGAGATTGTGCTTCTCTGTAATCTGTTGACAGAGTCCTTTCTTTGAGAATGCTCACTGGAAATCCAGTTTAAATCCTAGTTTTGGTATAAATATTATAAACCCCACTATTCTGGCTGTCTTAGGACCATGAGCCCTTCCTGGCTCATGTAAAGGTGTTTGGAACCTGGAGTCAACTTTCAGCTAGTAGGAGAAAGCAGTGGTGTAGGTAGGAGGCTTCAGAGGTGGGAATCAAATGGATCCAAATAGGGAAGGCTTCATTTTATATTGAAATAGGCTTGGCTGTTACTTTGTTCCCCTTTCATGGTTCTTTATGAAGCTCTGTGCAGTAATTTCCAGTGTCTAAGATCATCTTTCACATAATTTAATTCTGCCATACTCAATGGCTCTTTGTGATTTTAGTCTCAGGAGTCTCTGAGTACCTACTGGTGAGTTTTGTCTTTTCTGAACAACACAGAGATGATATTAAAATAATCAGCAGCTATTGCTAATGTGAAAAATGAAGGGGCAGAGAGGAAAGGTACAGAAACCCAAAATGTATGTGCTCATGCCAGAAGCATCTTAAACACAACTGAGATTTTACTCTGAAACTTTGCACAGCTATGAGCCTTTCACCCTCTCAGAGCAGATTTTCATGAGTCACTCGCATTTCCCCCAGATCAGCAAAGCTCTTTGTTCCAGGTGAGCAAGGAACCCTATCAAAGACAGCAAAGATCCTTGTGCTCTTAGAGCACAGCTGCTCATGTGCCTTCTTGGCTCCAAACACTTCAAAAAAAGCATCTAATTTCTGAAACATGAAGAAAATAAAAACAGATAATTTTTTGTCATCTAGTTTTGGTCCTCTGAATATCCAGGTCCACAAATTTATTTAGTGCCTAATACCCCTGGGATAATATTTCCATTTGCTTTATTGGTCTTTAGATAAGAACCAACTATAGGCAAGTGCAAGCAGGAATGAGAGATAAGGACTTTTTAAACAACATGGTTCTGACCCCTACTACACCTAAGCAAGAATTTGTTTAGTTTTTCTTCTTGCTCACCAATGATGAAAAATGGTAATTTCTACTTCTAGGGTGTGTCTGTAGCAACAACCAATATTACTTACAAAAGGAAAAAGCTGCAAATATTGGAAAGACTTTCTGGTGATATTTTCAATTCCTGACATGCTAAAGTACGAGAAATAAAAAATCTCCATTCATGTATAAGGTCTTAATATATTAAAAAAAAAACACCTTCAAACACACAAACCACAACAAAAGCCAGAAGAGAAAGAGGAAGCAAAAAATGAGAACATTTAAAATTTTTGGATTTTTGTCACAGTACCCCCAGCTCCTAAATCCCAGCATGATTCTGGGTTCCTCTTTGCCCAGAAGAGTGGAGGTGAAGGTTCAGTTCTCCAGCAGCAGTTCTGTGCTCAGGGTCAGCAGAGAGCCCCACACAGCTGAAACTCAGCCACTGACACCTGCAGCTTTCATGCACCTCTTCTGTCATCCCAGAGACATCAGGCTTTGGAGCTGAGTTTGCATCAATTCATACAGTTAATGCTTGTTAACATTAAAAGTGGCTCAGCATGCGATTAAAGTTTGCAGTTTAATAAGTAATTACAGCGTTCCTGTCGTCCAGCCTGCTGCACTTTTCTGCCTACAGCACTGACTTGAATACAAAACCAGTGAGTCTATTCATGCTGATGTCTCCACTGTGTGCTCTGCTCTTATTTGCACCCCCCCCAAATTAAACATTTAAGAGGCAGTTAATAAAACTAACAGTCAGACGAGACACATTAAATAGAATTTTTGAAAAATGTATTAAAATTTAGTATTAGGATAATTATAAACCAAGTTACATTTTCTTCCACTTTTTTTGGTTACAAAGAATTTTTACAATACTCTAATACTTAGCTAAATCTGAAATAATAGTTATATTTCCAGTGCAAAGAACTAAACTGGTATATTCCTGGTCACATATTCACACAAAGGTGGCTCTGGCTTCCAAGAGAGAAAATTCCCCAGAATTCTGAGGCATTCAGGCTGGCCTTGCTAATTCAGCTCCTATTACAGGTAGGGAAGTAGACTACATCTGAACAGATAAAAAACCTCAAGATTTATGCTGTATATCTAGCTTAATAAAATAAATTTGTACACTAGTGTTTCCTCACTACCAATATATATGTACATGCCAGTGCTCCAGGACACATTCTTTTCAGTTGCCACTGTGGTCCCAGACTTGTG